>CABEEJ010004355.1:16985-65775 GCA_901482245.1 Timema douglasi
AAGAAGTGTATCTTATAATCAAAGAGAGACCGTATTTAATAAATGATCAGCTGCCACATTTGTGATGTCTCCTCGTTCATACTTGAGGTTTGCTATTTTTTTGACAGGCGGTTTATTATGTGCCAGTCTTTCTATAATTTTCAGTTGCGAGAGAATGTTACCTGTAATTTTGACCTCTACGGCGACCCTCGGGCCCTCAGTGGCTTGAACACCTCTTTGTCGGCCAATGGGAGCATTTCCTTAGAACTGACCTGGGCCAACAGTCCTGGTTTCCACCCTCCGTCAGATGATACAAGCGCTACATTGGTGAGGATCTTAAACGCAATGTACTTTGTATTTTTGGGTTAGAGTAAACCAGGTGTAAAGAATCTTATAAACCTTTTGAGTGATAAAATAGTTTTTGATACAAGGCTTTGTTTATTTTTATTTTAGTCCCCTTCACTGGTCACATGGTCTAATGTGTCACTCTTGCAGCAATCGAATGGATTGCCAGTGATGGGGAGATTGGGTTAGAATTCCGATTGGCTGTGTACTGAGGGTGATTTTTCCTAAATTAATTTCTATTCTCCTTCCTCGCCCCACCCACACTTAAATGTGGGCACATTTTCTTTAAATTCGCCCTCCCTTGTTCTTTAATCAAGTGTAAATACGCGGGTAACCTAAAGATCCGATGCACAGAAAAAAAAGTCACATTTTTTAAAATATCAATTAGGGGCTGTGAAGCTTCGATAATATTGATATTGATTCAAAATTTTTATTGCTTGATTCAATAAATCAAATAAAACCAAACTAAAAAAAATCTATATGGATGACCTTTGCAAATCCCACAATATGCCTAAAATATGTTAATATATTTTTAGTAATTGTTCTTGTAAAGTAAATGCTTATTAATTATTACCATATTGACCAGAAAAGAATCCATGCTTTTTTTTCTTTACCAAAAACAACCTTTATAAAACCTTTGTATAGCGTATAATCACACCTTTAGATAATGTGTAACAATTGTGTTAACTTTGAGGACTGAAGATAAATTTGAAATAGTTTATAGTAACAGTTGGTGCTCTTTACAACTTAACTTTGACAAAGTGAACTATTATTGTGTGAACATGTTGAACCAACATTTATACATGAGAGCATAGTCTTTGGATCCAAGGTCCAAAACTAATCTTATGTATTTTTTATGGTGTGTAACTTTGTAGAATATCTCGTTCTGCCAATATTAATTATTCATATACATTTAGTTTAAGTACAAGTGTTAGCTTTCTTCTTACTAATTAATAAGGGTATGCGAGTTCTGATTTTCAATTCAAAGCAAACTCAAACCGGATATATAAAATATTCTTGAAGCCTAATCGAAGTTTGGATCTTTTTTGTTAGTTGTTTTATGTTGAAGAAATATTATATTGTGGTTATTTATATTGCTCTATGCACTAAAATTTCTTGGAAAATGTTTTATTGTACATTTTTTTGTAATATCTCGTTTTAATCTTGTAAATTAAGTTGTTATTATTACAACTTGTAATTCAATTACTTCAGAGTGTATAACCCGAATGAGTAGTGAGACGAGGGGCTTGGAAGAAATTACTCTAGATTTTTTTTTTTTCCATATAAATATTAGATTGTACATACCAGGTCAGAATGTCAATAATTGAATATAAATGAAGTATTTTAGGTGCCAATATTTTTATTGGCGAAGTTTCGAAGCCAAGTCAAAGTTTCAACGCTTCACACACTCCTAGTAATTAATTTGTTTGTTTGTCAGGTAATGTCAGTGGAAATTGGTCATGAACTCAGCGAAGCTCTACCTCTGTGGAGACAGCTAGGTCTACTGCAGCGCTATCTGGACATGGCGACACAAGGCTCCTACGACAGCCTCGCTTCACTGCCGAGGTACGAAGATAGTCCCGCGACGATGCAGCTATCCGCCATAAAGGAGGCGTCGTTGTCTCTGCTGCAAGATCCGGACAGCGTCGCCAATCTGTGCCGCTGGACCACGGGAGAAGACTCCGGGGGTCACGAGACTAAATTGACCGAACTGAGCGAGGCTATGAGACAAGTGTCTCTGGGGGGTCGAGTTGACCAAGACTTCACAGACAGGCTCTGGCTGTTGCTGATCAGTGAGTACAGCTTTCTTCACACCCAGATGTGTGGGTAGCTTTGGATATTCGTAAACTTTTATTTCAATTTCACAGAATTTAAATAAAATAAAATTCTCTTAATTACCGTAAAAAGCTTGCTTTATTCCCCACAGAAAATTAAATATAATAAAATAATCAATCTTAAACATTCCACAAATTGTTTACTATGAAAAGTTACTAGTAATGGAAATATTTATCATGTGGCGGTAAATGAGTCAAAGTATCAGGAGCGGTAACTAAGAAAAATGACATTATGTAAATGATTTTAAATTAAAAATATATTATAATTATTGTACAGATGTATGTTTGCTCACAAGTTGTTGACCTTGTAATTGACCAGTGCAAAGATACACCTAACTTTACATCCATCCTAAACACCCAAACTCGCTTTGTTTTCCACCTGAAACTTAATGGGAAATACCCAATCCCGCCCGGTTTAAGGGAATGGATAAATTCCCGAGCATTCGGTATCTCAGTCCACCCGACTCTATATATTGATGCTTTGTTTAGATGTCTGAACGTTCACGTGCTGGAATTTGAGCGCTAAGAGTCGGTGTATTGAACATTGCTCTATTAAGATTGATTCAGGGTGTCTACCATCCGGGAAAATCAGGGAAAACGGGAATTAGCCAGGAATTTGAAGTGATCGGGAAAAAACGGGATTAATGCGGGAATTTGGTAAATCACAACAAAAATCCGGGAAAATGATATTTTACTCAAAATATGAAATACAATTATCAGTAAATTATGTCATATTTTTTGTTTGTTGTAATATATTTTTAATTCCTAGTAAAAAAAATAGAAAAATGAGGGTGGAGGGAGGGGGGGCGGCGAGTTAGAAGGATGTGGCATACTTTTTTAGTCGGGAATTTTAGGAAATGGTCAGGGGAAATCAGGGAAAAGGTTGGGGATTTCATTGGTCAAGTTTAGTAGACAACCATGTAATGATTGTTGAGTCTTTTGATACAAGTAAGAATTGAGGGTATTGATGGATACCACTTGACATCCTTACTTTTGATTACTTTTAGGATGCAGCAAGATCACCGACCTCTTGGAGTGTATGAAGTTTTTGTTCAAGACTGTGAATAATGACAATGGAGTCAATCCTTATGTAAGTATGGCCCCCAACAAAATGATCGTTGAATTTATTTGATTATCTTCACATCTTGATTAGGAATGGACTCGGTTGAATTTTTATGGATGTTTGAGCATTGGATTGTGGGAGCTTTGAAACTTACATATTGGTTTTGAAACAAATATCAGCTTTGACTTCGCTTGGGAAAAAAATTCTGGCTTAAAACCGTTATGAATTTCACCAATAACCTATTAATTTTATGTTCAATTACTTTATATTTGGAAGAAGGTACAGGAAAGGTGGATAGAAACATATAAAAGGGGGACAAACACAATATGGCCTTTACAATGAAAAGAAGAACACAGTTCACACTTTACACTGCTGCCAATGGACAGGGAGGTAATGGTTGCCTCTTAAAGAAAATTGATCGTCACCGCCCAATCCCCCGACCTAGGTTTCATTCTATCGGAACTCATTAGGGAGGAGTGTGAAACGCGCAACGCAACTTCCTAAAAGAGAAAACCAAAAAACAGAAAAGAGGAGAAAAAGGAAAATGGTAAAGAAAGATAGAACACATAGATAGGAACATGTAAATGGTATAAACATAAAGGACATATGTTTCTATCCACCTTTCCTATACCTTCTTCCAAATATAATACATTACAAATTAGTATTGGTAAAAAATATCTGAAGCAATTGAATTTTAAGTTGTGATAGTAACTTGATTTTAGGGGTAAGGTGTCAGACTTCTATGCTGGCGGCCGGGGTTCGATCCTCGGTCCCGGCAAAGATTTTTCTGATTACCAAACCCTTCCTTCACCTCTGACAAGACATCTTGTGAATGTGAGGAATGCCAGGCCTCCACCGTGGTTCGGATTCCACGCTAAACTGTAGGTCCTCCATTTCATCTCACAATCACCCTACCGTTACACGTTAGCGTAAGTGCGTATAACCCGAACGGGTAGTAAGACGCGGTGCTAATAATAATAATAATAATAGTAACTTGATTTATCAGATTAAAACAAAATATAGCTGTACAGGATCCCGAACTTCAAAAAATTGGTTGTTCCCAAAACTCGAATCGGCAAAAAAAAAATCCCAGATTTTTTTGGAAACAAAATATATAAAAAGTTATGACTAAAGACTATCTTTATTGTTGACTCTCTTTCTCAAGTAGGATAGGTCTAAAATCTACACATCGCTCTTTTACGCTGAACATGTTGCGTTTTCTTTATTTCTACATCTCACAATACATTCGTGTTAAAACACTAGCACAGTTAGATTAAATGTCAAAAGCTGGTTGTCGCCGTTCTAGTGAACATAACGAGGGGAGGGTTGGATTGCCGGTTTGGATACAACGGCAAATCAATCTGTTCTGTTTCAGATCCACTCTAATAATCAAACCCGGATGGCTCAGATCCTAAGAAAGCTAAAGAAGGGGAACGGCGAGATACCACATCTTGAACCGAACGAGTCTCTAGAAATCTTGATAGAGATGGGGCTCCACAAGCTCACCCACGACTACATGCATGTATACATCGAGTCGGAACTGGCCACTGTGGAGCAGATCAAACAAGGGCTCCCCCACCCACACAAGTAAGCACTACAGCGATACTTCGGATAGTTGTGATACCTACCCACTTTGGTGGTCGAATGTTCAAACACGTCACTTTCGAAATAGGCCAATGACGGGGCGATTGGGGTTTGAATCCCGGCCGAGTGTATTGAGGTTGGCTTACCCTAAACGCTCTGTTCTCCACACAACTATAGGCGCATTTTTCTAAGTTCACTTTAGTCATTACTTCACCATTAACATATATGCACCTGCCTTGGTGGCGTAGTGAGCTAACGCACTTGTTTTGTGTTGAGCTAAACTGCTGAGGACGGGAAGATCATTGTTTGAATCTCAACTGGGGGTGGTTTTCCAGTCTACCTTCACGCATATGCGTGTTCACTTTCTCTAAATTCAACCTTCCCAATTCCTAACCCATTAGAGTAATTAGTACTTAAGCGTATAACCTGAATGGGTAGTAAGACGCGGTGCTTAATAATAAAACCAACATATATGCATGTAACCAGAACTAGTGGTGATATGCGGTGAAAAAAAAAGGGAGAGATTGGGAAGGAATTAGATAGTTTTTTAAAAGATCAAAATTCTTATAATGATTGAAAATTTTTGTTTAGTGCACACAACCAAAGTTTCTAGTTTTTATGTCGCATCTTTCTATCTCTCCAGATTATTCCCAATTAATTACTTTAATGAGGGAGGTGTGAAGATGATACAATTAGGGGTGAAGACGATAGAATTAGGGGTGAAGACGGTAGAATTAGGGGTGAAGACATTAGAATTAGGGGTGAAGACGGTAGAATTAGGGGTGAAGACGGTAGAATTAGAGGTGAAGACGGTAGAATTAGGGGTGAAGACGGTATAAATTAGGGGTGAAGATGGTGTTATTTAGAAGAAATTTATACGCATTTGCATGAAGCAAGAGTGAGAAATTGTTTAGGGAAAAACACCCTTGGTACTTTAGCCAAGATTCACCCAAAGCATATTAGATGAACCTGGTGCTAAGTCTCTGTTCCACCTACATGTGGGTGCAACATAATTAATCTATGACTTACAGAAAAGAAAATGTCATCTCATTAGACAGGATATAAAGATATTGTATACAAATTTAAACTCTTAAATCAGTACCAGGCATTCTCCAACATGGCCAGTCCTTACGTTTCAGACCGTTCTGTTTGCAAGACATTACAAACAAGCTGATGTTTCTAAGTCAACTGCACACTATTCTTGAAGTGATCCTATTGGCCTACAACCACCTGAGCCCCTCGCGGCATATTCTGGCGCACCTCACTAAGCAAGCCCTCGCTAAATACAAGACCCAGAATGCTGTCCTCTTGGACAGATTGCGAACTCGGCAAGTCACCACATTCCACGCCTCCGTGCCTACCAAAGAAGCTATAAGTTACATTACCAGGTGAGTGTTAACAGTTGGTACTACTCATCTCATCTAGACTATTGTTTATTAGGACCAAACTAACTAAAAACTGCTCCCTTTGAGTGACGGCCTCAAGAAATGGCACTGAAATCTTTTGAAAGAAAGGTGAAGGGGTCCCATTTCGCTTCTCTACGGCTCAATCCTAGACAAGTCCTACTAATTAAGACATTAATTTCTACTTTTACCCGCTTCGGGGACGTAGTTGGCTGATGCGCTTGTCGTGTTGAGCTCGACTGCTGAGGATGGGGAGATCGAGGTTCGAATCTCGGTCGGGTGAACTGGGGGTGGTTTTTCCTAAATGGTTTTCCACTCTCCCTCCACGCAAATGCGGGTTCACTTCCTCTAATTCAACCTTCCCAATTCCTAATTCATTAGAGTAATTAGTACTTAAAGCGTATAACCCGAACGGGTAGTAAGACGCAGTGCTAAATATTAATTTCTACTTTTACTATATTGTATCATTCATTCATACATTCAGTATGTAATACATATCATCATAAAATGTTTCAAGCCCTTGACCGGGTTAGTTTAGTAAAGTGTCTCCATCTTGGTCTGTCCTTTCATTATTCTTCCTCCTTTATTTGCTTCCATTTTCTCCTCTCACTCAAAATCTTGTTATCTGCTCCTCCCATCTCTTTCTTGGTCTCCTGTGCGGTCTTTTCCCTACATACTTCATTTCCAACATTAACTTTAGTGTTTTCTCCTTCTCTGTCCTCATTACATGCCCATTCTATGTCCCCCTTGCTTCCTCTACTACTTCATGTTCTCCTTGTACCCCCATTTCCCGGATAACCGCTAACACGCTCCTCGCTAACTTCATCCCCATGACCTCCACTTTCCTGTTTTTTGCTGTATTTGCGACTACTGATACAAAGTACACCCTATACAGCACTTCCCTACACTTAGAGGCATTTCCACTTTTATTCTTTCATGAATAATCCTACTGGTGGTAGCCCCTGTTGACTCGGTGGGGGACGTGACTTCGTAGTCCTCACTGGTAGCTACGCCAATGCGCTTGTAGAGAGGGGCTATCAAAGAATCCTAAGCAAACTCTTCATGTTTTAAAATCCCCTCTGTGATGTGATAAAGAACGGGGTATATTTGTGTGTTCCTCAGTAAATTTACCAGTTGGAGGCTGACCTTGACCTCCAAGAACTCTCGTCACAAAGTTAAGACTTGTCTTCTCATCACGCAGTACCCTATATTTCCATCCAGTGTCGGTGACCATGCAGGTACGTGGCCCATAACCTCGACATATCTCTCCGTTTATTGACATAATGCAGCTAATTTTTTACAAGGCAAATAAAATTCACTGTCTCCTATAGTAGTAAAAATATATGCCAGTAGAATGCATTGAATGGACTAATCTTGAAGGTTTTGGCAGCCATCTTTGTGTTGGCATTGAATAAGATACACAGAAAATCAAGGTTCATCTATTTTAAGAGGCATATCACATCCGTTGTGGCGATTAGTAACTATTTCGATACATACCGATATTACTATATGCACATCTTAAAGATACAAAATTTGGTACTTATTATCTAAGAGTGTGATTTTAGACTGGATTAAGTTTATATCAAAACTTTTCTGGGAATACAATTGTGGCTTATTTTCAGGTTATTACGATATTTATATTACCTCTTATATTTATAACTTTTTCCATAATTCGGATTCGAGATTTGGGATTCGAAGGTAAATTGGAGATTCGAATTCATAACATAGTGGTTTCGACTCGACTCACCATTTATTATTACATTTTTTAACCTACTCGATCATAAAAACAACTAACACAGTAGTTCCCATCACCAAAAGACCAATATTAAAGAACAAGTACAAGTATGTGTTTTATTTGGATATTATTACTGTCATATTGTGACCAACACTTATTTATTACATTGACCATGACCTACCTCTGGGCGTGATGCTATAGTCCGGTCTGTGTTTTACACTCTTCTGTTGAGGAAGAGAACTGATGTGCCCTTAATATTACATATTTGTTTTGTTGTGAATTTTTAGGCCTACAGTTTTCTGGTGTTTTTAGTTTAAAATAGCTAATTGGTACCATTTTCCTTTTGTTGACTTTTAATACCAAAATTCAACTTGTTTTTTTTAACCACGAATCATGGTTTCTAAGAATGACACCTACGCTTCCCTATTATCGAGTTGTTTCATATAAATCCCGACAGTAGAGGTAGGTTTCTGCTAGTATCTCACTTTATAGGCACATGATCACTGATTGAGTCGGTTGGTTTTTAAATTTCATTGGGTTTCCTAGGTTGATATTGTTGCGCAGAAAAGGAAAGGCTGAAGCCAGTTCAGGTAGTTTGCCAAGCGGACAACGCAGGTAAACACGTGAATATGGGATCAGGAATATTAGATTATATCTTAAGGGACTACGTACGGAAGGCGTAGTCGGTATATTTTTACCGACTCAGACTCCAGCCAAAATTGCTTTCGACTCCACAGCCCTGGTTACAGCCACCACCCCTTTGTCCAGTAGTGGCACCATACACTTTAAATCGCATTGTTTCGTTTGTTTCAGACTCATCTTCTGTGTTCGACGACGGTGAAGACAGTGAGGATGAATTGGAACATTTCCAGGTGTATTGTCTCGTCACTAACAGTAACTACTTACCGGAAGCTTAGTTGGTTCACTCGATATTTAGCAAGGATCTTTTTTTTTTAAGGCGCTCAAACTTTTCTGTCCTTTTTAATTTGAGTTTAAAAAATATATATAATGCGGCTAGTCTAATGGGATTGATATTTATATTTGGGGGGGAGGTGGGGTTGTAGACAATATTGCAATGTTCTGTTCGGGTTGATTAGAGCGCTAGGTTTGATATTCAATAAAGTACAAATTAGGAGGAACTGTTAGTTGTGTGCGCAAAGCTTCAAAACAAATAGCAGCTTCAACTTTACTCCGGCAATAAAAATATTTAGAATCATATACAGACACTGTTGCATTTATCTAAATCAATGGCTCCCCTCACCTTACCCCTCCTTGATATTTCATCAAATTCCCACGCCTCCCTCACCCGATATTTTTAGGACAGGACTATTAGGATTTTTTTTAATTTTTTGAGTTTTATTTTCTAGTCACCTTTTTATTCCATACAAAAACCAATGTAACACTGGCAGTGTAACGGTACAAATAAAATGGATTGAAATCAGTGCAATGGTTGGCGCTCTTGTTATGTTTCTATCAGTTCTTGAATATTGGGTTTCACAACTGGTAGGCAATGTTGCTAAGACCTCCAGAAAAAAAAAGGATTTAAATAAAGAATGTGTTCAATTATTATCTGATTTTTAATGTTTTTTTCCAAAGTGTTCCACACTCCCCTTGGATGTGCTTCGCGCCCCTCCCCCCCATGGAGCGTGCCTTGCAGGTTGGGAACCAATGATCTATATCAACAAAGTTAATGTACTAATATATAATACTTCCATAAGATATTTATAGCAGATTGTTGCGAGTATACAAATAAAACTATTGTATTTTTTCGATTTTAATTTTTCAGTACCACCAACAGAAATAAGCTTTGATTCTAAGAAAATAAATAAAAATTTAAAATACTCTTATTTATAAGAACTATTTTACTATAGAATTAAATTTACTAATAACATTAGCCTAGTATTTTTTTTTATCAGTAGGTATGTTATTCTCACATACTTCTGAATCAGTATCAGTCTGATTCTTCCGAGTCACTATCCCATAGTATATCGTCTTCTGAGCCATCAAAGGCGTTGGTCGATAAAGAACTGCGGTTCTAGGACACCATTATTCTAAGACGCACCTCGTTTTTAGAGACATTCAGGGGGGGGAGGGGGGGTGTCCTAGAATCTAAGGCATACTGTACTTTGAAATATTTTAAGCTGAACTCTTGCTTTGTGATGAAGAGACCTTTAATTTTAACAAATATTTATTTTCAAAAGTTCAAATATAAGTAATCCAGAGATACTGGAAAGCTTTAAAAAGTACAATTATTATGAAACATTACTCTTCTTTTGGAGTAAAACTACAGGGCCCAAATAAACTAAAGGGTGTACGAAGATACGCACAGATCCATACTCACTAAAATACCGTATTGGCCTGAATATAGTACGGCCCCGCACATAACACGACCCTAATATTTTGAAGGTGTTCTACATGAAAATAAAAGGTCTCGAATAAACCACCAGGTAGAAACGTAAGAAATTTGACAGATTCTTCCACCAACTAACACACTGAAGGGTGAAAATCCTCCCTCTACTCTGACCATCAGCTTATTATTAGATGTGTGTGGGCGTGATAATTCACACTGGTTTATGGCTTCGTTTTTGACATTTAGTTTATTACTAAGCGTGCATGTGTACCCTGCCCTGTTTCTTGCCAGGCAGCCGGCAGTTAAACTACAAATTCATGTGTATAATTCTGTGTTGTTTTTATTGATAAACATTAGGCTGCACATATAATAAGAGTACAGTTTTTGGGAGGACATTTTTTTAGAAGAAAAAACCTTGCACTATATTTGGGCCAATACGGTAAGTAGACGCCTTTTGAGAGAACACCAAATAGGACGGAGATGAAGAAAGTAGGAAAAAGATCTCAAAGGAGGTTAAGAAAGGGTTGGAAGGAGCAGATAATAAAGTGTGTAAGTGACAGTAGAAGAATGGTTGAAAGATAGAGGAGGATGGAGTCATTCTACTAAACTGACCCGGCCACAGGCTGGAAACAGTTGATGGGTTCGAGAGAAAATCTTACCTGTTTATTTGTGCCACCTCAAGAGAAGGTATAACTTAGAAATATTGTCACCGCAATAAATTAAAATGGTATCGACTCTAGTTAATTAGGTTGGATTACTTTTTACATACTCAAAGTAACTATTCCAATATTGACTAAATGAAAGAGAGAAATAATTGCAAACAAATTAAGATCGTGTCAAGTTTTTTTTTTTAACTAAACAAATGAAGCTAGGTATTTCAAAATTATGGACAAATCGAGTGGCGATAAAGTTACAGCATACTTGACATTGCATTTTGTATCCAAATATGGATTCATGGCAATTTTTTCATCAAATAAAATAAAAAAGAATAATTGTGGAACAATTTTCCTGGATTCCAAGACATTGTCATTAAATTTTACTTTCTTACTGTACACCATTTAAAAACATACAAAAACTTATTCAAATTATGTAACTAACTAAATCTATGTATTGACCCTGAATACCTACTTCAAGAGACAGCCATTTTGTTTGTCCCCCTTTTTATATGTTTATATTCCTCTTTACTTTACCCTATTTTATATTTAACATACTTTATTTTGAGAAAGTACACAGGAATATCTGTTTTCATTGTTGATTTTTGTTTTGTTTTGTTTTTTTTAATGAGGGAAAGGTACCAGATTCGTAAACACCACAAAAAAAAAGGATGAAATTTTATTAATATGATTCATTTACACAAAAAGTCATCTCTTTATTGTTTATGATGTAATATACATGAAAGACAAAATATAATGTGTCAATGCCATCGAGCCCGTAAACAATTGTATATTTTTAGATTTGACCCATATCTAATTTTAAGTAATTTTCAGTAAAGATTTGAAATAATAACATAGGTGCTAGTGACGTGATGAGTTTTTGCTGCTTGAGGGAATCCAGAAATAGAGAAATTAAACAAAACACATCTTGAGAATTAACTTAATTTTTTCTACTTGTACCAGAACAAATTAGCACCCTTGAAGAGTCGGTTAAGCTTTAATATTTTAAAAGTTAAGTTGAATTCAATATTATTTAAGGTTTTGTGTTTAGATTGCGATATAGCTGAAAATGGCTATTGAACATTTTTGTCTTCATAAAACTTTTATTTTTTTATATTTAAATCTCTAATAAATTAGTCAATTTACAATATTTTTATCGTATATGATATCGATAAATTTTTTTACTACTAATGTAGTCCATTAGAAGAGCTATAATCATAGCGGAACTACCTATTTAAGTTTATTTTGATAGTAAACATAGATTTAACCTAAATTAGGGGTGAGCATAGTTTTGTAAAATTACATATTTAACAAATTATGAAGCTTCCTCAGTAAAAAAAGATATTTTATACACATTTATGTTCAATTTTTGTCATTTTGTGTTGTTATATACATCACAAATTAATGTCCATATGACAAAAAATATCTAAACTAATTTAATCATGATTCCGTCACCTTAGCCCAATCATTAGCTCGTCTGTCTTTTGCGTCAAGGGACCAGGGTTTGATTCTTGGTTTGGCCAAAAAAAATTATCATTAAAACGTGGGTTTCCCCTTTCACAGTGGCGAATTAACGACCGGGGGCCTGGATGTTGTGTCTGTTCTAGATTTAAGTTAATTTAAAGGTTGATTGATGATGGAATGAGTTGGTTCAGAAAGTGGATGTCTCAAATAAATGAAGAATATGTAAATATATTCATGCAACATATAATTTTCTTTTCCAAATTTAAATATACAAATTTCGATTCGGCTTCGGGAATATTTCATATCATTCCATTCGGCTTTACTTCAGATTGAAAGTGAACTTTGTACTACCCTGGTTAACATGGTAGGTTAACCACAACACCCTTGACTCTGTTATCAAATAGTTAAAAATAAATTTGGTACAACAAAATACACTTATCAATGAAAGTAAATTTTATTATATTTTAATCATCACCTGTTGCTTTTTTTTAAGATTACAATATTTTTAGTAAAAGTATTTGGTCCAGGGCCTTCACAAACTCTTGCCTAGTGGTCCAAATTATTGTACAATCACTTAAAAACATGTTAACCCAAACAGTACACTCATTACATTATAACAACGGAACATATCACAACACGGGCACACAGCTCAAACATTTTCAGATAACTCTAGGACACATGTGAGAAGGCTTGGTTCCAGTCAGAGAGTTTATAAATTTTTGAAATGGAACATCCTTTTTTGCTAAGGAAGGGGTGTCGAAATCCAGCCTTTCTGGAAAAACAGTTGTTAGGGAATAAATGAAAGTTGGTAGCTTTACGCCGGGACTACACTTTAATCAGATCCTTGTTGCAATCATGAAGGCTGCGACCCGCTTTGGTAACAGCTTGGTCTGAGGAGCTACTATCACAATAGACTAGACTGCCGACGACGAGGAGATTGTGTTTCGATCCCTACCGTGTGTACTAAGGGTGGTTTTCCCAGATTATTTCCCACTCTTTCTCCACTCAAATGTCAGTACAATTCCTTGAAATTCAACCTTATTCATCAATAACCTATTAGCATAACTATTACATAAGCAAATAACCTGAATAAGTAGTAAGACACGGTGCCAAAACTAAATAAATGAGAGCTGTGTCTCACTTCTAGTCTCTTGTTGAACGTTGCATCAAAGGAAGTTACAGAATCAGGATATGACACGTTCGGATATGTTCCGCCAAGACACTCGACTGATTGAAATCGCAGAACGAGGATCAGATCTGCCTGAAATTTTGTCTAAAACCTGTCACACATATCGTCAACCCGCTCTAGCCCTGATTGTCTCGAGAGAAACGTTACAAGGATCTGATACAAGTGTGAACCTGGCTTTAGGGTCCCATTTGAATTATTACTACCGGCTATGATCGGCACAGCTTGGGAATTCCAGATGCCGAGTAACATATGACCTAAGGTAAAGATTTAGATGGATATTACAAACACATTGTTACAAAATATTTAAAAAAAAAAAGGAAAGTGACAGCAAATACAAAGCTGAACAATCTCCTAAATTATTGGGGCTGGACCGATGCCGATTCCCCACTAAAATGTGAGCAACGGGCACGGTAGAATGATTCACCATGGGAATGCGGCTTTAAGCGGTGTAGCAGACGGCATAGTCCTTTGTGCTATCACTTTGCTACAGGGAAAGGAGAGATTCTTCTGCTGACTTCGGATGAAAATGTTTGAAACAAGGTCTGCGGCGACTACTTGGTGGCTTGCAAATTATAGAGATATTACTAAAGGGTAGAGTTCAAGGTCAACATATTGGGTCACACAAACAAGAGAAAAAGAAATGGAAGAGGCTACCATCAAAAAAATATTCAACGCTAGTTCATGACAACTGGACTGCTAAAATAATGTTTCACCTTGATCAATTATTTTATAGATAATATATTAACTGATAACTAAATTGAATGACTTTAAATATTTATCATTATTGTTTGATTATGGTTATTATTCATTGTTTTGATGAGAAAGGGAATTTTAAATTCATGATGGTGGGGGGGAAGGTTGGATATATATCTATTTTTCTATCAAGATTGAATAATTCTGTTCTCAACAAAATAACTATGATGAAATGCATATTATAAAATTTTGGAAAAATAGAATGTCATTATTTAATACTTCCGTTTAAATTGTCAGTAAAATCTGTGGAAAAACAATTTGGTATTAAGAGAAATAATAGTAGCAACCGTTAACTTCTATACTCATAAATATTTAAATATTGGGAGAAGATACAGGAAACCAGGGATAAACATTCAACCTAGGATTAATTCTATTGGAACTCATCAGAAGGCAGAGCGAAACACAACTTTTTAAAAGAGGTTAAAAAAAAACATTTTTTTTAATAGAATGATAAATAATAACGGACTCGCAAGAAAATGGTCATTGGATGCAGTTAAAAGAGGATTTCCTTAAAGAGACTAAAGTTAAAATAATCAAAGGTTGTATTGACATTGACCCAAATATATAGGGTTCATTTTATTCTATTAACTATTTATCTTGATTCAGGTTTGTTTAGTAGTATATTGAAATTATTAAGTTTATAGTAAAACCTCTGTTAACTGAAATAAAACGGGCTGAACCCATTTGAGATAAGCAAATTTTCAGAAGAGATAAAGTTAAAAAAAATAATCAAATATTACAAAACAAATATAGTTACAGTAAGGTGTTTTTTCTCTATATGCATGTTATTACAGTATTTAAAAAAATTAAATACACAACAAAACTAAATTTATAATTTCTTCTTAAAAGACTAATAATTTTTTATTATTATATTTATCTTCTTTTTTTTTTACAAATAAACATTTTATTGATGTAAAACTTTTTTAATCAGTTCAGATACTGAAAAAATACATGAATAAAAAATGTGGTTAGCCGTTTTGTATATGGGAGGATTTAATGTATATTTTAAAACTGTTGACATTCTTAATCATAAAACCTTTAAAGCACTTATTTTTCAAGTATCTCGACATTGAACAAACAAAATAAATGACCTAGATGTTTCAAACAAATTGATAGTAAATCAAAATATATGAGCCACTGGTAGATCTAGTACCAGTAAAGTGTTGTCAGGTTGGTACTGTCCTCTCACACACCTACCAACAACCTGGTTGTTACTACAACATTTTTACAATACAGAATTAGGTGTAGTGGTTTAATCCATCAGTTTATGTTAGGCGGACTAAACAATATATGTTACACCATATGATAATAGTGTTGTAAATTTATATTTGCACATTTAGATGTTTATAAATACAAAATATATGTAAATCAACACGATGGAGTTTCTGTAATTGAGGCAGGGATGAGCTCGCATCCTTTTACATAGCAACAAATCACAGTTAGAGAAAGATGACTTAGAACTAAATGATGTAGAGAACTTGACAATCATTTTAATAAGTTTCGGGATGTGGAGTTTTCGATGGAATTGATATTTAGCAATTGATTTAGCCGTGATGACTAGAGACACGGAAATATCGGGAGATATGTTGTTAGAAATCTTATTAGCATTTTAAAAATGAAAATGAAAATATTTTAAAAAGTTCATTGTATATTTTTTTCTACATATGTGAAATAAAATTAAATTGAATCTTTTCGTGAAATTGACTGCTTTGACTTTTAGTTTGAACAGTGGTCAAATTGTTAATTTTAATGAGAATTAACTACAATAAGTTAATAACAAAACATTTTTTTTTTTATTAAGCTTCTAGCAGCATCGTTTATTGCCTTTATTTTTTGGCTGGAATTGCCGGGGAAAAAAAGTACCAACTGTACTCTTTAAGGGGTCAGCCCATAAGCGAGCTATACCAACTGAGCGGCTGCCGCATGTTGGGGAAGATAGTGCCGACATTTGCTGATAAGGGGCTTCATGTGGTCAGCACAACGAACCCTTCAACCGTTAATCTCGGTTCTATAAACCATAGCCGCTACTTCTTTATTTAAGTAGCTCCTCAATTGTCCTCAAGAGGATGAGTTGATCCCATTCCAGACCCACTGCTTCACAGAAATATCTGGAAGCGCCGGGGATCAAACCCGGGACATCTGTAGGGAGGAACTCTGAACACTATACCACCTTAACCAAACAAAATTCCAATTTTAGAAAGTCTATTTCCCTCCACCAAAGACTATTGGTAAATAGTGTGTTTGATTTGGTGTTAATGAAACTCATATTGTGACCAAAGGCGAATATTTAAAATTGAATGAGATATTTAGCCACAATTTTTCTACCCATAGCAATATTACTCTTAAGTTTTGAGTTAATTTATTTAATATTTTTCATTTAAAAAAAAAATATTTTATCAACTGACTTTTAATATCAAAATACAACTTTTTATCTAGATAAATTCAATTATTTTATTTACAAAAAAAAAATCTGGCTCTCTAGTGATGGCCAATGCGGCGATGTGAGGTTATGTGGCAAAAAACATCTCAAGTGAAAAAAACAAAAACATGCTCCTTGATAGTTTTTTCAAATCTTTATAATATTATTATAAAGATTTGGAAAAACTATCAAGAAATGAAATTATGTTTTATTACTCTGTGTGTGTATATATATAAAGAGAAATTTGGGTCAAATCCACTACTTTATGAAGCCGAATCTTCAATTTATCTTTGAATCCCGAATCCGAATCTTGGAAAAAATTATAAACTTAAGAGAAAACATATATAAAATATAAATAGTAACTAAATGTTAACAATATGTCTTATAATCCATTAATTATAACATTCATACACTCAGTTAAGTGTTAAATTATTGATCTGGGGTCTGGTTGTTGAGTTCATCCTATTATTATAATTGGTTCTTAATCACCAATAAGCAGTATTAGAGCTATAAAACAAATTTCACTTGAAAAAATTGAAAACAAACATTTTTTTCTCCCAAGGATTAGAGTCTCAAATCCACAAATCTTGAATATCCCTTTGGATTTGAGGGTTTCACCCCTAATATATATATATATATATACACACACACACCAACTTAATTTGGATTTTCAATAGTTCTGATTGAGCCTGATCCTATTTAACTCGAACTATAATTATTGTACCATTGATAGAAAGTAACAATAAAATATGCACATATTTGAAATAGTATGGTATCAGCATAATTATGTCTCAATTGTTCTTAATGAAGATCATGAGACTATACATTTTAATTAAATTGTTTTAACTATAGATTTTAATTTAAACTAATTACACATACAGTCTGACAAAACAATGACAAATACTTTTTTGAGTTGCCAGTTGATCCATTGAATAAGAATTTATTTCTACATAGTAATTTTTTAACATTTTAAATCAAGATCTTAACACAACATCACAACAACCAATTACAGGATGTATTTAAGATGTAATTTGTTCCCAAACATTTGGGCCTAATTGTGACGAGTGTCTTAACTAACTACACCGCTATCCATTCAACAATACAAAATACTTTTGGTCCCTTTGAGCTTAAGTTGGCGACGATGAGGGTCACTAACTTGGTTACTCTGCAATTATACAATAGTTTCATACGGGGGTCGCCGGTATTATGTCTATATCACCAATGGACTTGACTCGCCGGTGGTGATGTCGTTTCTTGGGGACTCTGGTGGCCCCGGCCGGGGGCGGAGAGGAGCGCGACTCGTAACTCACGACAGAAGAGCTGTTCTCGGAGGAAGAGCTTGGGGAGGCGATGCTTGCCGCCATTTCTCGGCTGTCCCGACGTTTGCCGCCGTGAGCTTCTGACCCCAGCTTCAAACCCAAGGCGCGGCTTAGAGAGCCCTAGCAAACACAACGTGTACAGTTTGGTGTTAGAAACGTGGTCTAGCGTTGCGTCAAGTGTTCCTACTTGTCGGTCGTTAACCTACCAAGGGAATGCTTTCATTTTTGAGGGCCCTAAGCCAAATTAATGGGTTTTTCGGCATCATGTCTTACTACTCATTTGGGTTATGCGCATAAGTACTAATTGCGTTACTATGTTAGGGATAAAAAGGTTAAACTTAGAGGAAATGTACTTGCATTTGTGTGGAGGGAGAGTGTAAAATAATTTAGGAAAAACCATCCTCACTACACCTTACCAGGATTCGAACCTCAATCTCCGTGTCATTGGCAGTCTAGTCTATAGTGAGTGTGACGCCTTGGACCATGCAGCCACTGAAGCAGGGTTTAGTTACGTTTCTACAGCTGTTTTCAAGATTTTTGAGTTAAAAGAGGTAATTATTATAAGTGAGATAATTAAGTACTAATAAGACGTTACATAAAAAATTAAGTTGCAAAAACAAAAACACATGCGGCCCTTGGATATTTTGAAGGGTTTTCTTCTTTGCCAAAAAAATCATTTTTTCAATCAATTTTCAACATGGTGTCTCAGTCATTAAATTATATTTTGGTCACGAGAATGATTAAATTTGCTCTCAGCTAATGAATTTATGTTGTGCAAGTAATAATAGTTTTTTTTAAATACTTTAATTGGAATTATCTTAAGATTTTCAATAAAAAAAATTGAATGAAACTGTTCAAGGGGATAGTTGATGTCTTTTTTTTTGGTTCTATTTAATATGCACATTTCGAATTGACTGATTACATAAACACACACAAAATTTCTAGGAGCGCGAACGAAAGGGCTTAACCAATTTTGCCGGGAAAGGTATTTTCACTTATGCCTACCTTCCAGGGTTCTTTTACATACCACAATCGACATCGGACCTAAGGCTTTATTTCCCCTCCAAAGGAAGTTGTGCTAAGGATTGAAATTGCTTAAGAAAAATTAATAGACTCCGGCTGGGTTTTAACCCTCGGACATCAGGTCTTGAGGCGAGCACCTTACCCCAAGACCGCCGAGGTTGACATCACTTAAAGAATTTTTACTGTCATAAGTGCGTCTTAGTAGCCTCTTCTGTCATGAATATTTATTTATAGGTAATTAAAAAGTCCTGAAATATGGTTTACATAATTTATGTTTGATTGTATTCCCAAGTTACTGTCCACTGTCACACTTCAAGGCCACAAAATAATCTGTTAATTTCCAACAAAACCTGCTTCAGGGGGATGAATGGTCTAAAGCGTCATTCTTGAGTTAACCTTCTGAAGACGGACATCACAGTCCAAATCCCGGTCAGGTAAGCTCGGGGTGTTTTTTTTTCCTAAATGGTTTCCCACTCTCATTCCAACCAAATGCAGAAGGATTACGTCTAAAAAAATTTCCTTCCTCATCCCTACCCCATTAGAGCAATTATCATATATGCGTGTAGCCCGAACCGTTAATAAGATTCCGGCGATTAAAAAGAATCATTGAAAGCGCCCATTAATTATTTTCACCCGGACATTTATTTAAAGTTTGGCCAGGAAAGAACTATACCTAATGTGTATTCAAATATTTTGAGCGAGGTAAAAAAATATGAACTCAAGGAATAACTTGACCACTAAAAAACATGTCATACTATCCCTTTAAATTAAAAAAAAGGGTGACCTTGCGGTCTAGGGGTAAGGTATCAGACTTCTCTGCTGGCGGCCGGGGTTCAATTCTCGGTTCCGGCACAGATTTATCTGATTACCAAACCCTTCCTTCACCTCTGACAAGACATCTTGTATATGTGGGGAATGCCAGGCCTCCGCCGTGGTTCGGATTCCACGTTAAACTGTAGGTCCTTCATTTCATCTCACAATCACCCTACCATATACACATTAGCGTTAAGTGCGTACAACCCAAACGGGTAGTAAGACGCGGTGCTAATAATAATAATAATAATAATAATAAATTTTAAAAAATCCCAAAAGTACTAAAATACTTGTGGCAACAAGTTAAGTATAAGAGATAGGAGAGGAAGCAAGAATGAGATGGTATGGACAGAAAATGAGAGTGGAAAACGAAGGAAACCCGTGTAAAATTATGTAGATGAAGTACGTGAGAAAATGACAGCAGAAGGAGGCCAAGAAAGAGATGAGAGTAACAGATAACAGCAAGTGTGAGTAAGATAGTTGAAGGACAGAGGGAGAAACAGTTGGCATCAGTACACTTTGAGAGGAGGGTAGATGTACAAGGCCTACACACTTATCTTACCTTAACGTGTTTTAAATGTATAACTTTCAGATCTTCAGTTAAGAAAGTGTCTCGATAGTAAACCTCATCTTATTGTACTCAGAGTTTAATTTCATATTTAAAAAAATCCAATATTATTTTGACAAGAAATTGATTTATTAATAAATCAATAAGAGTTTTGGAATTCTAAACCAATATTTTCTTTCCAAAAGTGTAGAAACATTTTTTTTTAAATTTAAAAATAATTATCTGCTTTTTATGAAAAGTATATGTATCCAGGCCTATAGTCGCATTCTCTCTCATTCATAATTAATGGTTTGATTAGGGATTAAGGTGAGTTAACACAACATTTCAATGTTAAGAGGGTAGTGGTTAGATTTGTGTCTTGGTTAAAGTTTTGTCAAAAATAGCTAATGTTCTCGCTTTAATTGGCAAGGGAACTATTTTTAAATTTCCTCTCCTTTAAACCATACATTTAGCAATATATACTGAAATATGATTAAATTAAAAACGAAACAGAGCACTAATTTATTTTGACTTAATACTGAATTAGATAGAATTAAATTTGAAAGGAAAGGTGAATACAACTTTTAACCCCTTGAAAAAATGCTTGGTGTAAACAAATAAATAACACACTTTATACTGGTCAAAATTTCAGCAGTAGCAAATTTAACTGGTTCTTTAAAATCCTATAATTTTTTTTAAGTATTATTTTTGGTGTCCTCAGACATGTGTTAAATTTTTTTTATTTATTTTAGAATTCTTTTGGAAATTTGAAGAAATTTTAGGTGTCACTCAAGTCCAAAGAAAATAGATATCATTTTTGGCTTTGAATTTTACAAAACTTCATAGACCCCCTAATGTAATTCATATAAATAAAACAAACTTTTCAAATGTTTATTGTAAATTGTATGTGCCTACCTGTGAAGTCCTCCATGATGAAATCTAAGGAGGAAAGTGTATAAAGAATGGTTCATAAATACCGAAACGCCAGCAACCAGCACCAGAACTTGCATAAAGTATTCAACTTTTAATGTTACAGTATTTAGTATTCATACTAAAAATATCACATATTCGTATTTTACTAATTTATCTTTGCCTTCAACTTAGGGATATGAATATAATATTTTGTGAAATCTCACTGCATGATAAATAATTGAGGACAAAACACTCGTATATTTATGCATGTTACTAAAAAACCAAGTTTAATAAGAAATATATTATAGACATAATTAACTTTACATAAAGAAGTAAATAAAATGTAAGGTTTCTTAAAAATAAATTACATAAAAACATGAATGTGTAGTGTTTTGTTTAAGAAGGCGTTGAAATTTTACCAAATAGGTCATTGTTATTAACATTTTGTTAGGAATGACGATGCACAAAACAAACCCCTGGTATCTAATCTGCACGATTAAAAGCTGTTATATAATCCAGACAGATACTTTACGAGGGGCAAAGAATAAATAGAGGTTGAAATAAAAGTAATTAAATTGTAATTAAAGCTTTTGATTAGCACCATGTCTTACTACCCATTTTGGTTACACACCTAGTGTAATAATTACACTAATGTATTAGGGATTAGGAAGGTTTTAATTTAGAGCAAATGTACCCACATTTGTGTGGAGGGAGGGTGTAAAAGCATTAAGGGAAAATAACCCTTTAGTGCGCCCGACCAGAATTGAACCCTGATCTCCCTGTCTTCAGTAGTCTAGTCTAACACGTGAGTAGTGGGTTACGCTAGACAAGGATAAAGTTGTTATTTATAAAGGGGTTGAACATTTGAATATTTTCAATGTTTGCCTTTAATTAGGTTATTAATTTACTAAAGGACTTAAAAATTTCTACAATAATTTCAATCTAAAAAAATCCAAACGTTAAAATTTCATAAAATATTTTGTCTTGGAAGTTTTTTAGGTGGAGTATGTAATTAAGAATTACAAGGAGAATATTGTTACAATGATGAATATACTGTAAACATATTATAGTTTTGTTTTACCTGAAAATGCACAATTTATAACAATATGCTACAAATAAAAAGTAATGTTTTATAATTATTTGCGTGGTTGAACAATCTAAGGCGTCAATCTTGCATGTACTGCACTGCTGATGACAGGGGGAGCATAGCTCGAATCTCACTCGGGCGTAATGAAGGGGTTTTTCCCTAAATTGTTTTCCACTCACCCTTTATGCAAATGTGAGTACACTTTTAATTAAGCCTTCCTCATCCCTAATACATTAGTGTAATTAGTTCATAAATGTGTATAAACCGAAAGGGTGGTGAAATGGGGTTCTATAAATGAATGTTAAAAAAAAACCAGTGGTTCGTGGAGTATCAATGGAATGGAATAAAAAAAAAGGAATAAATGAGAAAACGGTCAAGAACTTGAACAGGAACTATAAATAAATCGTATTGGTCGTGGTAAATATGCCTCCTGGATTCAATACCGGCTCATACAAATTCACGGCTTGTGTGGGTTACACTAATGTAAACTTAATTTGCTGCATTACTGTTTACATTTATTTGCTAATTTGCTAATTTATTTCAGTATCTAGGAATATTTCAAGTACTATCAGGCAGATAAACTTCGTCATTCCTATTTTATTTATTTTTGACTGGAAAGCAATCAATGTAAGGAAGAGATGAAAGTTATCCTAACCTTTTTAAGATAGAGCAAACTGTAGGACTGTTTGCGTTTTGACCCATCAAGGAGGAGACAGCACAACAAGAATGGAACAATCAGTTAGTCATCACTCATCACAACATCCAAAATGGAGGAGGTATACACAAACACCAGCTTAACAAATGCCAAGTATTACCCATAAATATAAACTAACACATTTTGTATTCTTAAAGTGAAAAAAATTATAATATAAATTGTAGAAAATGAATCACAAATAAAATTAAATAAACACACACATTTTTACAAACACATTAACATTTCGATGCACACAGCATCTTCCTCATTAAGTGGTTAACTTAACAGGAAGCTGGCTTCAGTGGTGGCAATTTAACATTCAAGGGACATTTTCATCCTCAACAACCAAGTTGGCACCACTGGAGCCAATTCCCTGTTCAATATAGCACCTCCAGAGGAAGATGCCGTGTGGTAGTGAAATTATTATTTGTTTTTAAATTTGTGTCAAATGTGTTTTTTTTTAAGTTTATTTGTGCTTTGTTTCTATAATTTTATTATATTTACTTAATGATATATTATAACATGCTTGATGCACTTTATTTCATACATATTTAATGGGAAAATGATATGTTAAGTAGTTATAACATGCTTGATTCACACCTCTCACCTATAATTAACACAAAACTTCTTGCAATTTTATTTTTATTTCTCTATCTAAACTTATTTAACATAAGTTATTTATAATAACTAATTAATTAACTATAAAGTGGTTACCTACCTTTTATGTGTTATTGTTCAACTCAATAGTTTGCAGGAAATGAATTTGTAAGTATATTTGCTCTACACAATTGACCGTAGCTTTATTTTTTAATCGAGTGTGAGATAACGTGAATTTTTAAAGGTCATAACATTTCAGTTAGTTGTAGATTGGACATATAATTCGAACCAAGAGCCATAAAACAACTGTTGGTTGACTTTAGATCGATAACTGAATGTTGAGTGTTTCGCTAGGATGCCATAGAAGGGTGGATTTTTGTAGGTTTTGACCCCAATTTTGGTCTCTGGGAACATCACAAATCTTGATAACCTTTAAAATTATATTTTCACTACATTTTAGCACTCGCCCAGGCTATCCACATTTAATCACACTACTGTGAAAAAAATAACAATGGGATAATTTAGAGGAAATGTATCCTTATTTGCATACAAATAAAGGAAAAAACCATTTAGGTAAAATTCCTCCTTGGTACATTCAAATGGAATACAAACCCTAACCTTCCGTGTTGCCAACATAGAAAACTAGAAGAGAGTGACGTACAACCGGCTGACCAATGCTTGTTTTAATTCTTATAAATTGACTAAACAGTGAAAATATGAATGCGACTAAGATGTGACAAAAGTGAATCAACGATCCTGGTGGGTATTTAGGACACTATGCTAGCAATGCCACTCACTATAACACATATCATGTGATTAATGAAGAAGTTCTAAGAGAGTCATCGGTGACCTGGCGGTCTAGGGGTAAGGTGTCAAACTTCTATGCTAGCGGCCGGGGTTCAATCCTCGGTCCCGGCAAAGATTTATCTGATTACCAAACCCTTCCTTCACCTCTGACAAGACATCTTGTGAATGTGAGGAATGCCAGGCCTCCACCATGGTTCAGATTCCACGTTAAACTGTAGGTCCATCATTTCATCTCGCATTCACCCTGCCATTACACATTAGCGTAAGTGTGTATAACCCGAACGGGTAGTGAGACGTGGTGCTAAATATATAATATTTAACTATGTGGCCTCGTAAGTGTAGCAATAACAAGTGAACAACAATGGCTTGACGTTAGCACCTTGGTCAACAACATTCTATAATATGTTATCAAAACATGGTTTTCTAATTATCCTTGATCAGAAGAAGGTAATTTAAATACTACCAACATTGTATACAAGAATACGCTAATGAATACACTATTAAAATAATAATCTTTATTTCTTTTGTCATAATCTTTTTTGCAAGTTTAAATTAGGCAAGCTATTAAAATTAAAACACCCCATATTTCTCGGTTCATTGTTCAAGTTTGAGATTTATGAATAGACCATCATGTTAAAATTATCACAAACATTTAGTTTGAAGGATTCAATGTTGAAAATCTAACACGTTAGCTCAGTCGGAAGTGTATCTGTCTACTGAGTTAGGGTTCCCAGGTTGATTCCTGGCAAAGCCAAAGAATTATCATTTGTGAAATGTGGGCTTCTCCTTTCACAGTAATGAATTAAAGTCCGGGGCCTGCATGTTGTATCTGCCCTATATTTAAGTTATTTTATAAGTCGTGGGCTGATATAATCAGTCGCTTCAGAAAGTGCTCGTCAAATACCCCGTCGGTGACCTGGTGGTCTAGGGGTAAGGTGTCAGACTTCTATGCTGGCTGCCGGGGTTCAATCCTCGGTCCCGGCAAAGATTTATCTGATTACCAAACCCTTCCTTCACCTCTGACAAGACATCTTGTGAATGTGAGGAATGCCAGGCCTCCACCGTGGTTCGGATTCCACGTTAAACTGTAGGTCCTCTATTTTATCTCACAATCACCCTACCATTACACATTAGCGTAAGTGCGTATAACCCGAACGGGTAGTAAGAAGCGGTGCTAATAATAATAATAATAATAATGTTAAATACCCCCAAGATATATATATCTTGATGGTGCCAATTTTGGTGTTACTGTACTTCTTCAACTCTAAGACACCATCGATTGTAAAATGCACCTTAATTTTTCAGTACCACCAACATAAAAAAAAGCTTTGAATCCAAGAAAATAAATTAAAATAAAACTCTAAAATACTCTATATTTAAGAAACATTTTTACTAGGGGTGAAACCGATGCAGATACCGATGAATCATTATTGGGCGATTATTAGTGCGTCGGCAATTAATCGTAATCGGAGATTATAATGTCGATTAATCGTTTTTCTTAAGTAAAATTTGAATCAAAATTTCCTAGGTAGAAGTTTAGTGAGCAAAATCGGAAAAAAAACAAACAAAAACACTTAGATACACAATGCATCTGGATTGCCGGCTACGCAAAGATTACATAACCAGATAAAGAAATTTAAGTTGATATCGTTGATCAAACTAACAATCTAGTTCTAACATTAGCCAGCTATGCATAAAATATATTTTTGTGTGCATACAATCTTTTTGTATTAGTTACATTAAATGTTATCATTCTCTTAAGCATATTTCCCACCTCAATAGTTATTAATCTATCATCGATAATCAGGATTAATTGGTGTAAATAATCGTAGAATGAACAATCATTTTAAATAATTGGTAATTGGTTTTACTGAATCGGTACATCTCTAATTTTTGCTATATAATTCAATCTACTAACAACGATAGTATCTTATTTATCGGTAGGTATATTATTCTCACCCCCTTTTGAATCAGTATCAGTCTGATTCTTCTGAACCGCCATTATCTTTACTATCCCATAACATATTATCTTCTGCACAACTGAGAGTGTTGGTAGAAAAAAGAACTGCAATTCTAAGACACACCCAGTCTTTAAAGACACGTTTAATCGAGAAAAAAGTGTGTCTTAGAAGAGAAGAAATTCGATAGGCCTAAATATGTACACTTTCAATAGGCATGGATTCTATAAAAGGAAAATAATCTTTATTTGTCTTCATCTTCTCCTTTTTCTTTTCAGTTGACAAACTTAATAAGGGCGTGGCGGGAGTTAAAATAACAACAACAAAATGTAAGTTTTGAAATAACTACAGTTATAATAACTTGTTTCCTTTTGAAATTCATAGCACACATATGCACATAATTATAAAACAGTAAGAACAACCATTTTAAATTACTACAACCAAACTAACACAAATTATATATTTATAATCTTTTAGAATCTAGAGAGTTCAGAAATCCAGGAAATTAAGTATGTTTGAAAAACAAAATATATGGAATACGCAACAAAACTAGCACATTTTCAATGTATGAAATATATTGTTTAAAAACTTTTCTGTCTGAGTTTGTTAAAATGAAAGCCAAGTTTTTTTTTAATTGATGTTTGAATAATTGATTTGAATTAGGAACACTGGATGTAATTATTATGTTGCAGTTTTCAACCTCTAAGGTCACATACTTTAAATAATAATAATAATAATAATAATAATAATAATAATAACAGTGCTTTGCATTTTGTAGTTTATTAGCCAGTTATTGGGCCTTACTTGACAGTTGTAAGAGTTAGGGAATCAATTTTGTTTATTCATACAGCAATTAGTTTGCCCAACTGCTGTAAATAAAAAAATAAAATAATGCAGCTGTCAAGAGTGGCAGTTGTATACCACAGTTTGCCTTATGAATACATAAAATAAATTCTAATAACAGTTACCAATCGTCAAATGAGCCCCAACTTTATTACAATATGAATAAAGTACACATTCTTGAGCACATTTATATTTTTAAATCATAAATTATTTAACAAATATTTTTTTATATGAAAATATTGGTCTTAGTTTTAAAGTAGTCAAAATCATTTTACTATTTCATAGTAAGAACTTTTATCAATAATTTCCAACGATGTGCACACTGCACAGCAATGTTTTGAAATGTGACTCATGATTGTGGCATGTTTTGTATTGTTGAATTAATATTATTATATAGTTAAGAAATTTAATTGAGTATTAGGTACTTAATAATTTGATAGAGCTGGAATAGCAGGAAACCTAAATTAAACACCAACAGCAAAGACAAGAACAAAATTTAAATAAAAACATTTAGGGAATGTTAGGTAAAATTCACATAGATTTCCATCATTGTCCAAATTAACGAAACCAGACATTTTTTTAAAACATAAACTTCTTTAGTTTTAAATTTTAAACAGTTGGTAAGAACACATTCTTAGAACTATTCTTGATTTGCAATAAAAGATAATTTTAGTGTCGATTCTAATTTTGTGTGTTGAAATCGATGGGAAACATCTATGAGTTCCATTATGGCGTTCAAAACTCTCAGTTTTTTGCCACATTCGAGAGATTTGAGATTCATAAAAATCCCAATAAAGTATCTTAAATATAATTATGAAGACCTTGACTTGATATAAAAATTTTAATCAAATAATGAAAAGGAATTATATTGACTTTTGTAGTTGGGAGAGGAACAAAATTGTATTAATATAACAACTGTACTAAAAAGTGTTCTCTTTGAAGTTTTACAACACAATAGACATGACAAACAGAATATTATTTGTCAGTGGCATCAAGGAGGGTGAATCCTATTGTTTGAATTATAATTCTTTCTATATAAAACAGTACTAATTTGAAGTTATTTTTATTTAAAATAGTGAAAATATTGTATTTTTTTTAAATTCAGCCCCCTCAGGCTCTTATATTTTCAAAATGGCCCTCAAGATCAGACCAGTCTAAGGTGTCACACTTTTACGAGCCTGGACTGTCGGTGACGGGGAAATTGAGGTTTTAATCTTGGTCGTACATAATGAAGATGCTTTTCCTTAAATGGTTTTCCACTCTCTCTCCCTACACAAATGTGCCTACACTTCCTCCAAATGCATTCTTCCTTATCCTTAACACACATTAGCGTAATTAGTAGGCCTAATAAGCCAAACAGGTAGTGAGTGAGATGCAGTGACATAAATACATTTAAATGAGAAACATCATTTACACTCCCCCAAGGTAACATTTTGACTTAAAAAATATTTAAAAAAATTCACCTGTACATTAATGTTTATTTTTTTGGAATAAAATGTTTAGCTAGCTATAAGTTATTGGAAGAACTTAGAATCCATCTTTATAATCAGAATTCATTTATTAAGTTGTATTGTAGTGTTACAACAATCAGTTTCATAGACATCACAGTATAATCCCACCCCCCCACCCCCCTAAAAAAAAGGTTGTGTTTCTATATGAATCTTACTTGATATTCCACACAAATACAAACATGCAACACAACATTCAGAAATTTATAAAAAATAATACCAATTGATACAACGTCGGACAAGCAATTTAACCTCGCAGATTTTTTTCTCTCTCATGTTCCCGTATCAATATATTATATGTATTTTTCTCTAATCAATATAATTACTAAAAAAAAATTATGTGTGAGCTTTTTAAAAAAATTTTGTTCAAAAAAAATGTAATTTTACATGTATTGAAAATGCATTGTTGACTTGTGTCATTTTTTTACTAGGTTTTTGTAATAATATTTTTGCAGGCACCTAATTTGCTTTGGTTCCTGATAACTACTGATGTACTTGTAAACTTAAGTTGTCATCTAATAACGACTATGTAACGAAACCAGCAACGATCTGAGGACAATTTGCTTACCCTGTCAATTTTTAATTTATTTTCAAAGTAACAACTATCAATTAAATAATGACATTTCATAGAACAAAATATAAACCAAGTCACTTTTGCACGTAGACAAAACATCTCAAAGCTATAATGAATCCATAACATTCTCTCTCCAATCAAACATGTTACACGTTATCTAACAGTGCTGCATTGAACTACAGCTACAGTCCAATTTTCATAGGAAGGCCCTTATTTGACACATATAAAAATTATCGGATCTATTTTCACATATTAATACGCCAGGTCATGTGATATACAACCGTTACTTTTGATAGATATTATCAATACCAAATAAAATAAAGTGTTATCTTTTTCCTTTTCATTTATTTGAGGTGCGCTTTCTGATCCGACTGATTATATCAACACACAACTTATAAACAACATAGATCTAGTACAAACACAACTCCCAGCACCCCGACCGTTAAACGTCACTTTGAAAATGGAACTCACATTCCACCAATGATAAAAAAAATTCAGCCATACAGGGAATCGAACTCGGGACTCTCAGGTCAGTTGACAGACACTCTACCAACAGAGCTAAGGTGTTGGTCTATAATTTTATCAATTTTATCTAATTTTAATTTTTATATTTTCTAAAAAGCTCTTCTTATTAAGATTGGACTGTACAGATTTTCAAACCAGGCATCACATCAACTGAAGTTTTCTGCTATCATCCAAAAAGAGCAAAGCGACAATTTTATTTGGTTGAAATTTTTCCTATTATATACACTTTTATTTTGCTTCGCTAAGATTGTAGAAAATTGCGCTCCGATGCAACGTCTGGTTCAAACTGTATCTCCTGTTTTAAGTTCCTGTCCAGTCAACATGACAGATTTTTCCTAGGTTGGTAATCTTGCTAGCTCCGCCCACCCTGCCGGCCCACTAACTCCACCGAGACAAATTATTGTACAATAAAGTTTATTTGAATATACTCTTGAAAATGTCATTATATTAAAGATTTCCACCAAAATAATACTAAATAACATAGCAAATGCAATGTTGTTGTTTAAATTTTATAATAAACTTATGGAAAATATAAATGCGAAATAAAAAGTAATATCTTTGTTAGCTATTCTAATTGGTTCATTAGTCTGTGTACAATAAAGCACAATATTCATTTATTTAATCAAGGTTAATTACACTAAGATAATCATGACTCTTGGCAAAATGCACTATAAATGTCCAGAGATTTGTGATTTATTTTACATTGTTGAGAATATGATTGTTCTTTTTGTCTGAGAAGAAGGGGAGAAACTAGTAATTATGATATTCTATAAAAGTGTACAATACCTTACAATGAAAATGCTTTGTTTACTTTTATTTTCATTAACACATTTAAATATTTATAGATTTCTTCTTTCAATAATTGGTCTTGTTTTATTCAGTCAACTGTCAGAAAGTAACACCAATAAAACATCACCTGGAAAAACTACTCGCTATCTAATAAACGTAAATTATTTTCATGATCTATTAAATAGCTAGGTTCAAGAAGAAAACATTGAAGGTTGAAAATAAAATCAGAATGAGAATCAATACAATCATATAATTATATTAAAACATAGAACTTGGTGTTAACCTATTATTTACAAATTAATCCTACTACACAGACTCCAATTTACAGTCCTACTTGTCTCAAAGTCAAAAATAACATTAATTTAGTTTTTGACGTTTGAGGGGGTTTTCACTTCAACAACCTTTTCAACTATAGTTGTATTAATCATACTACCTTTTCACTTTAGTGAAACAAAAGTAATTAATGGATTAAATATCCAAGCTATTTGTTATGTACAATTACGCCGCATCTAAATATTATATACTTATTGAAAATTGACACCAGGAAAAAGAGGATCAAACATGGGACTTTTGATTTAGTACGCCAGTGTCCTTGCTATCCTAGGGTTGTCTTTTACCCCGAGTGATTATTATTCCCTCATATTTTAAGGACAGAGTCTGTAATGGACGTGTGGAAATTGTCGGCTACATATGAGTGATCGATTTAGATCACAAACTATCAGATAACTAAGCCTCCTTTTACACGGTAGGGCCTTGTCCCGCCAAATGTACAATGACAATGTAAGAATGCGCATATCTTGATACCTGCATTTGTCAAAGGCGTCATATGTAGCTGAAGATTTGCGGACATCCCCTACAAACTATGCCTTAAAATACGAGTGAAGAATGGCGCTGGACACGGGAAAAAAAATCCTGTATAGCTAAGGGGTTTAAAGCATCAGCGTACTAAGCCAAAAGTATCGGGTTTGATTCTTTGCGTCCAGACGCCATTTTTAAATTTAAAGAAAGGTGATTAAGTTAAAGAGCTGAGAGCAGTGACCTAGGAAACCAACCGACCATTAACTTATATAAATAAAAACTATGATTGTGAATATTTGAATGACATGCGTCCATTTACATCTGCTCGGTCCAGTCGCATGCTGTGCGTTAGTTCGACAACCATTAGCCCATCATTATTTGTAAAACATAGCTACCATGCACATCACAAATATACAACACACAAAGTTTTTTTTTATTGCTTCATTTGAACGAGTTGAACGAAAAATGTTGCATGCTGGGTAATTGTTTGTTAATTTCAATCCTAGCCTCATATCTTAGGTAGGAGATGGAGCTTATGTAAGAAATATCTGTGGTTGTAGCTTACTCTGAGGCTAGCGCGCCGCCGTTCCTTCTCTTGCTCGGGTGGGGGCGGCGCGGGGGTAGGGGGGGTGCTACGTTCAGACAACCCGCCCGCGTAAGAGCGAGAGAAACTTCGGCCCAAACTGCCCCCACCGATCAACTTCTCTGAACGCCTACGAGACTCCGACTGTCCTTTGCTTACACGTACAAAGTGCTCAAATGCAGCTCTGAGACATACAGAGAAAAAAAAGGAAACAAATAAATAAAAAGAAAAGAAGAAAAAAAGCCAAAAGAAAAAAAAAATCTGCGCAAGTTTCAGTGCATAGAAGATGCTCACAATTTGAGTTTTTTTTTAAACAACATGTTCCTTGACTATGAACTTATTAGTTAAGAAATTTATAGAAAAGTAAGTTGGTTGAAAATAAAATACACATTGGTAAAATTAATTTTTTTCGCAAAATGATTATTTGTACTTTGATTTAAATTAAACAATTTTTTTTTTCAGTATTTTTTAGTCATTAATATTTGTACAACTGTCCTTACTCGTCACTTACCAACTTGCGTGAGTTACTGTACGTGTGAATTAAATTACAATCGGTTCACTCGACTATCATGTTTACTTCTCGAACTGTGAGCATATTCTCTTAGCAGCAACATGGCGAGCTACTACACAATGTCACCTCAGACTTTCTCGGAACAATTTGAAAAACTTAAAATACCGTGTTGGTTTTTTTAATCTAAAACTTGACAGTTTTTTCTTTGTATAATATTTCTTAAAATTATCTGATTCTTTATATTAATAAAATATTTGATAAATAATTATGTTTTTTCTAGTACTACATATTACTACCCATTCCGAGTATACGCTAATTTTTTAGGGATAGGGAAGGTTATATCTATAGGAAGCGTACCCAAATTTGCGTGAAGGGAAAGTGGAAAACCATTTTGAAAAAAAACCACCCTCAGTACACCCGACCGAGATTAGAACTTCAATTTTCCCACCATCAGCAGTCTAATCTACTGTGAGAATAGCGCCTTAGACCATGCAGCCACTAAAGCAGGTCAATTTAGTATTAGAAATTTTTTTTTAATTTTTTTTCAACAAAGTCTTCATGGCACGCACGGATTAAGTAAATTCATCCTCTCTTTTGAGCTATGTGGAAGACTCGCCTTAGTAAAGGTTTGCTGTAAATATGTGATATTCATTTTCCAACTTTTTTTTTGTTTGAAAGTTTATCTGAAGCCTTTCCCCCACTTGTATCCCTATTCTTTCAATTTTAAAGTCCTTACCACGCGCACACACGGAAGAAGAAAGTTAGGGTAACGTTGCGTTTAAGCTCGACAGTCTCATTCCTCGTGCAAAGCATGGATCAGCCTGTTGTCTAGAAACAAGCGCACACATTCACAACTAGCCAAGCCGGTGCACACACAAGAGACATTTGGAAAATTAGAGAGAGAGAGAGGGTAAAGATGGTGCTTGTAATAATAATAACAAACTGGAAGACTTGTTTTATTCATTGGATCAAGGCAGAGTTAATCTATTTAGTAAGAAAAACACTGATTTGTTAAAAATAATAAATATATGTAGGGATTTTGTATTAAATAAATTGCCAAAATATTGACGACACTTAAAAAAAAAAAATTGTGGTCTTTTATATAACCAACTAGCTTATTTATTATCTATTATTTGTTGCAGGCCTATTTTTGTGTAAAGGGCCTTTTAAAATAAAGGATATTTTTTTTTCACACCTAGAAATTGAAAACATTTCACTATTGTTATTTTATAGGTATTGATAATATCTAGAAACACTGATTTGTAGTAAATAAGATGATTGGCTTTATTTAAATAAAAAGTTGAATTTCGGTATTAAAAGTTGGTAAATAGAAGGCATTTTTCGGCTAAAAATTACAAAAAAAAAACCCTACTAAAACTCATGTGGTGCTGATATGAATAGAAAAATTACTGTTAAATTTCAAATTGTTAGATTTTAAATGTTTGGCTTTAGTCATAATTTGAATATTATAATAGTTGGCTCAAATACACATTCTACTTCCTCTTTACCAATTGGTGGACTGGAAACTTTGATTTGTTACAGGAATATTAGCATAATTCACATTTAAAAGATAAAGTATTCAATTTTGTATTATTTCTTGGTTGTATAATACATATAAAAAAAAATGCTACAGTGAACTTTAAAAATATTTCATATTAAATTTAACTTGCTAAGTCAAATTTAGTGAAAACACATTTTGCAATATTGTGGTGTCCTTAATAACATTGATCTTAAGTGACAACCACAGATATTGTATGATTTTGGTAGGAAGAACAGTAGAAGTTAGTAACTAAAGTTACTAAAACAATGTTAATATATTCATACATAAAGTCATTTCATCTGCAGATGTTAATATTGATAGATATTATTAATATCTATAAAATAACACAAATAATATAGTAAAATATTATCAGAGTTGGCCGCAAAGAAATATGTTTGAATTTTCTCTACTGTTCTTCCAACCAAAATCAGGGTTATAGATCACATGGCTTGATGTATGAATATGTGAAAGTAGATCTAGTAACTTTTCCATCCTTTGAAAATTTGACTACATTCATGTTTACTTTCTTATAGCTGTTTGAATTTAATCAATATTTGTTTAACTTTAACCGTCGTTTAGTTTCATTTTTATAGATAGGTGGTTATATAATCAACCTCAATCAAAGTTAAATCTTTCAACAATGACACAAAGAAAGTTTAATATTCAGGCCTACCCTTAGTAATAAATCTCTTTTATAGTAAATACAGAAGAAGAAGAAAAGTATGAACCTTGCATTACAAGGAAATATTTCTTTAAACAACATATTTTAATAGTTTCATTTATTGAACAGTTTGTTTTTAAGGAATGTGATGAAAAGCTTTGTCACAGATACCATTATAGGTGACTCGCTCTCATTGCACGGTGAAAAGACAAGATCTGTTAGCAATGGGTTTGGAACGTTCAAAAATAATGTTATCTATCAAATATACATCTGGTACGTTTGACTGGTTAAAGTCTTGGCTATAACTAGAGCCCTGCACAAATGGTAAACACTATAAACACGTTTTGTGATATAATTATTTACGTTATCTTGTTTTACAGCTATGCTCATGGATAATAAACAACACCCGATTAACCTGCTTCGGTAGCCGCATATTCCAAGGCGCTAATAATCTCTCACGCGCCTCGGTGGCGTAGTTGGCTAACGCGCTTGTCGTGTTGAGCTCGACTGCTGAGGACGTGGAGATCGAGGTTCGAATCTCGGTCGGGTGAACTGGGGTGGTTTTTCCTAAATGGTTTTCCACTCTCCCTCCATGCAAATGCGGGTTCACTTCCTCTAATTCAACCTTCCCAATTCCTAATCCATTAGAGTAATTAGTACTTAAAGCGTATAACCCGAACGGTTAGCAAGACGCGGTGGTAAATATTAATTAATTACTAATCTCTCAATAGACTAGAATGCCGAAGACAGGGAGATCAAAGCTCGATCCCAGTCAAATGCACTGAGGGTGGTTTTTCATAAATGGTTTTCCAGTTTTCCTCCACATAAATGTGGATACACTTCCTATAAATCCAACCTTCTTAATTCCTAACACAAAATTGCAATTGCTACATAGGCATATAGCTCTAATGGGTAGTAATACCCGGTGAAAAAAACCCAATTAATTCCAAGAAAAGTTTAACAACCAACCAACCACAAGGAAGGGATTGTATCTCGGCAGTATAATCATTACTAAACTTGTCTTAGCGAGGAGGTAAATTGTAAGTTGCTATTTAAGACGGAAAATCACATGTCAACTCGGTAGTCTGCGTTTGATTAAATTTCGACTTTCCGATAAGAAGTGGGACTGTTCTAAAGATAGGGGATAAGCAGATACAGGAACTTTTAAGTTTTTACATGTGTTTTAAAATTAAAAGGGAAAGAATTACTTGATTACATGGTATTTATAAATTTAAATCTACCATAATCATTTTAATGTGATTATCGATATTCGTACAGAGCTCTAGTCATAACAACAGTATCTTGAATTATTTATATTGAATCAATTTTTTTTCATTTTATTTTTTCAAAATATTTATTTACAGTGAACACCTCTGAATAGTGGATTCCTCTTTATAGCGGACATTTTCTTTTTCTTTAGCAGAGTAACACGAGGAAACGATTTCCCAATAAAATGAAGGATTTGTACATTTTTGGGGTTTCCTTATATTGAAATGCCCTATTCTCTTCATTGTATACGAAGGATGAAATGAATGGCTCAGGACTGTCGGTGTAACAACTTGTGGAATGATATGATTACATAAGCAAACATATTTTCATATTTTTTAACATAGTTTTACAGAATACATGAGACACACCAATGCACCGTGAATAAATGATTATTTGTTATCATAGTTGGGAAAGCACCAATTTATTTTGCACATCATTGTTAGTTTTCTTTGGGGTCCATTATGGACAGTAGCGTTGTTTTTATTTTACTATGTGATATACTTTAATCATCCTATTTTGGTAATACAAATTGATTTTATTACAATACTTATTTTTATTCGGTGAAATATTTGTATTTTGCATAGTTAAAAAACAACTTAGATACACATACATACTAGAACACAACTTAGATACACATACATACTAGAACACAACTTAGATACACATACATACTAGAACACAATGTAAATACACACATACTAGAACACAACTTAGATACACATACATACTATAACACAGCTTAGATACACATACATACTAGAACACAACTTAGTTACACGAACATACTAGAACACAACATAGATACACATTTACTAGAACACAACTTAGATACACATACATACTAGAACACAACTTAGATAACACGAACATACTAGAACACAACTTAGATACACATACTAGAACACAACTTAGATACACATACATACTATAACACAGCTTAGATACACATACATACTAGAACACAATTTAGTTACACGAACATACTAGAACACAACATAGATAGGCCTACACATATACTAGAACACAACTTAGATACGCATACATACTAGAACACAACTTAGATACACGAACATACTAGAACACAACATAGATACACATTTACTAGAACACAACTTAGATACACATACATACTAGAACACAACTTAGATAACACGAACATACTAGAACACAACTTAGATACACATACTAGAACACAATGTAAATACACATACATACTAGAACACAACTTAGATACACGAACATACTAGAACACAACATAGATACACATATACTAGAACACAACTTAGATACACATACATACTAGAACACAACTTAGATACACATACTAGAACACAATGTAAATACACATACATAATAGAACACAACTTAGATACACAAACATACTAGAACACAACTTAGATACACATACATACTAGAACACAACTTAGATACATATACATACTAGAACACAACTTAGATACACATACATACTAGAACACAACTTAGATACACATACATACTAGAACACAACTTAGATACACAAACATACTTGAACACAACTTCTTTATCTTGAGTATCTGGACACACAAAACATTTTTATTTTGTTAGACTGATACAGTTTGCTTTAACATAATAAAATCATTCATTTCTTTTTGACAATACTTTGGGGGATTTGAGGGGGGGGGGGGCTTAATCTTGATGGACATTATACTATGACAGTTCATTCGCCACTGGAGTGTTGGTAACTGACAGCTAGCAGTAGTGCCAACATTGGTTGAAAGTCACTTATTTAGGTTAATCTATGTAGAAATAATTATATTGTTCTTAAAAATAACTCCATGGCGTTAGGCCCCCAAGCGAGCTATACCGATTGAGCAGTCGTCGCTGTTAGGGATGATAATGCCAACATTTGCAGAAAGAGGGTGTCATGTGGTCAGCACAACGAGGCATATGGCCGTTAATTTCAGTTTTCTAAACTAGAGCCGCTACTTATTTATTCAAGCATCTCCTCATTTATTCTCACGAGGCTGAGTTTGACCTCGTTCCAGACCCACTGCTTTACAGTTAAATTTTGGAAGCACCGAGGATCGAACTTGGGACCTTTGGATCTGTAGCCAGGATCTGGGACCGCTAGACCACAATTAATCAAAAGTGTTATCAAACACGTCTAATAAACTCCCCCTAAGAATTACTGTATAGTTGGCTTTTCTTATTGAAATAATGAAAAGTATTAATAAAACTTTTATGATTTTTGTTTTGCAGTTGTGGCAACAAGAGATGATATAATGTATGAAATAATAAATTACAAAGTATTATATTTACACTTGTATCTTATATATTCCAAAATAGATATTTTTTTTATATAACTTAGTGAAAGAACCATACAAAACATTAGTTTTAAAGTAAAACTTTTTTTATATTGTAAACAGACGCACACGAAAACAATCAAACAATGTATGAAGTAATCAATGACCTTCAATTTGTCTGGCTTGCCATTTTAATTTGTGAAGAGAAGGTAACCTTTTGAAAGCTCTAATTTGTAAGGAATTTTTTTGAATTAACCAAAGACAAAGCTTTCCCGAAAAAGAAACCTCCAAATGGTTATTTTCATAAATTCGTGTTTCAATAATGTTAAAACGATTAGAATTAAAACGTAGTCAAAAACAAATTGTGAAAATTTTGACTGCCAAAATTGACCACAGTTCAACATGATCTTGCATATTATATGATTTGGCGTATGTATACGTGAAAGTAGATCTGGTAACTTTTGATAGTTGTGTTACCACCAATCCAGTCGCGTATCAACTTCATTAAATTGTAAAAATTAATTAATTAAAGTCACTTGAAACTATCCATACAAACATTTCCAAGCATTAGCTCATTTAAAAAACAAACAAATCAAAAACATGCTAATGGCTACTGGTATTTAAAAATTATCTGTGATGATCTTTGGATCTAAATCGATTTAAAAAATGCTAAATTGGTGTTAGGCATTTGAGCACATCACTTTAACTGCCATAAAAACTATCCCCGCCTTTTAGGGAGTTGTTATTTATAATTACACCTTGATTTTATTACAAACAGGCAACTCGATACAAATACATTCATTTGTGGCTAACAATGATAACATTTTGCCATATTATTGTTATTTTTTAGATAGTGAAAATATCTATCAAAAGTGACATCTGCATATCACTGCCTTGTCATATGAATACATAACAGTAAATATAGAATTTTTTCAAGCTGTCTGATATGTCGATTTGTAAGAAAATCTAGGTCAAACATTAAGTGGCCCATAAAAGTTATTTACCTAACTAACGTTCTATATCACACTAAAAAATACTAATTTTTGTTTATGACATCACCATTTATGCCTTTGCGTCTATGAGAAGCAGTTTGTTATTTCTCAAACGGTAATTCGGAATGTGACGATGATGATGACGGGGGAAAGATTTTCTAGCATTCTGTTCTTGTTGACTGTTATGTCTTGGGTGTTCAACTTTTCTTCAACTATGATGTTACATGGTTTGATAAATGATCATTTAATTAATTTATTTTTTTAAATCATCATTTTGAGATTTTTAACTTTTGGCATTATTAAATTGCTACTTTGATTACAAATAACATCCCTAAAAACTAAAGATTCCATGAATAATTAATACATTCTAAATTAATTAAAAGTGTTGATACTAAAACTAAAATACTAAATTGGTGAAAAACATATAATCAGTAGCGATGGAGGTTTTATTAAAATAAGAAAAATTAACTTAATCTAGAGAAAATTATTAATTACGTTTTAAGTCTAAAAGAAAGTGGCAAGCGTTGTTCAAGTAAAATAAAAAATAAGAAATAACTTTTACATGGAAGAAGGTACAAGAAAGATGGATATAAACAAATAAAAGGTAACAAACACAATATTATGGCTTTTACATTGAAAAGAAGAACTAAGCTCATACTTTACACTGCTGTCACCGTAAAAAGAGATAATGGCCGCCTCTTGAAGAAAATCAATCGTTACCACCTGATAGCATGAGCCCTAGGTCGAGGAATCGAGCAGTAATGGTCAATTTTCTTAAAGCGGCAGCCATTACCTCTTTTAACTGTATAAAGTTATAAACAATACTGTATTCATCCATTTGATTTGTTCCTTTTTCCTGTATCTTCTTCCATATAACACAAATTATAAATAAAAAATTTACCAGAGGTTTTACTTAAAGAGTTAGAAATAACTTACTAGTTTTCTGAACAATTTTACCAAAATTAATTTATAATTAAAGCGTGTTGTGCTAATTTTATTAATTTCCAATCATTTCATTGAAAAAATTAATACATACAATTTGTTTAAGATTAGTATCAATACACAACTTATGGCAACACTATTGGATTCTTTATTGGCGGAATGTGGTGTCGGTACACAATTCTATCATAACCTAGAAAACTGAAATGTCAGACATGGTTAGCACCTTTTAACAACCCTAGTTTATTAGAGTGACAACTATTAGTACAATTCATACACCGTATTATAGTAGTTTCATCGAATAATTTGAAAATCACGAAAAAAAAACACTGGTTCAGTTTAAAACTAAAATTAATGATTATTATAATAATTTTATTTCATAAAACCAGTTGATATTTACTATTAGTATTTATATTATTTACATAATATACAGGTTTTTCGTTAATTATCATTGTTTACAATATATTTGTTTACTAATTTAATAAACTAACATAGAACTTAATTATTTTGTTCAATAAACATTATCACTGAGAATGATAATACATCTTCATTCACACATTACATAATTATAATTGATCTTAGTAGTCATTGTTGTGAGATTATTTCACCTATATTTAAATTAAATGCATCTTATTCTAAACATATAAATAAAAATTAAAATGTTATTCTCTTATTTTCATGAGTAAAAAATTGAATAAAAACAGTGTCATGGTTGTAAAAACTAAATTATTTTGTTTGGTATTAGTTTAAACCCTTTTATTCAATTATAATTTTACTATAATTATTCATTCACATATCTTACAAACTTATTTTCATTGTAAATCGTTGTTTTTCTTAGGTCACACGTATTCCCACACCAACATTATCAAATAATTTCCATTGTTAAGAACTATGTAAGGTAAAATGGGTTAAAAGACCCCCAGGAGAACACAAAGACCGCATACTTGAACTTTCCTCTTAGTAACCTAAAAATTTGGACATACACCCTGACTTTGTTAGGAAGAACAGTGAATGGTTGGTACTAATGTTACTAAAACAATGTTGATATATTCATATTTAATGCCCCGTTTTATAAGTTACTTTTACCAAGATATTCATCCACACTTTTTAAATTTCCCGGCATGGCATTGCATCCTGTTGTGAGCCAGCGCGTGTGACCTTGAGACTAAAATCTGCAAGTCCCAGATTTAACGTGTGAAGATTCATTCGATAACCAATGAGCCTAAGGAGAGCCAGCAAAATCACTTGTCTGGTGGCTTCGCCGCTTAGGGTCGCATTGGGCCCCTGAGGCTGCCACGCCAGGTCCTTGAGGCTCATGCACGTTCCCTCATTCAGTTTAGTATGTCCTAAGTACCCATTGCGTTGTAGACTAGTATTTTCACTTACTTAAATAGAACTCTTTGTACACGGCCTTATAATTCACGAGCCTTCTCCTCCCGCGACCTACTCCTTCCGTCAGAGTAACCCCACATGCTCAGGGGTAGCCATCCAGATCACATAAACCCTCTGATTCCACGGTAGTCAATAGTTAGAGCGGAAACTAACGGGCCACCATGTGAAAAGGGAGGTTTTACATATACATCACGTCATGTTATCTGCAGTTGTCACTTTTGATAAATATTATCAATACCTACAAATAATAATAATAATATAATAGTAAAATGTTATCAATGCTGTCCGCAAATAAATATTTTTGAATTTTCTAAACTGTTCTCCCAATCAAAATCAGGGTATAGATGAAAAATGAGGACTATTCTGGTGAAAAAGAATTTGTCACCTTTTTCAGACCATAATGCATATTTTCATGGGGGTTTTGTACTTATATTTTAATAAAAATTCTTACTCCTAAATGTTTGTTAAAAGGATAAATCAGCTAAATTGATACGCTAAATCCTTTTAACAGAAAATTTGCTTCATCCCGATACATAAAAACATCTAGCACAATGTAACTTTTGTTTACTTGTTTAAATTAAGTAATTAATTAATTAATTTGAGTTGCTTTGATGAGTTAGTGCTGTGTCATTCTTGCGATAGACTGAACTGATAGTGACGGGGAGATCGGGGTTCATTAATATATATATATAGTAACAGGGTGTCCAATGACCTGAAAAATCTGGAAAACAGGGAAAAGTCAGGGAATATGATCAATTTTCTGGAATTTTCACATATCCACTAAAATTATGCGATTTTTATTTACAAGAGTCAAAACAACGTTTCTCTTTCAGTTAATACACGCCTTGAATCTATTTTAACACAGTTGTCCCTGTTTATTATACTAATCTCAATTCTTAAAGTCATCAGGTGATTCTTTTGTCTTCTTTAGACAAAGTTGAGTCAAGGCTATGCATATACGCGTGAATTCAATTACATTATGGATTATGGGAAGAAGAAACAAAAAAAAAGAATGTGTTTATACATTAATTTTAATGTACAGGTGTAAGGCAATCTTTTAATGTCTCAATCTCATCTCACTAAACTCTGACTTATATCGCACTACCCGATAACCCATTGCCATAGGCTTCATAGAGCGACACCATTTCAAAATCTGTCTAAAAATACATTATTACAATAAGTTGTGATTATAATAAAATAATATTTGTAATACATAATGACTGGAATATTTGGAAACTGGCTCTGTAAAACCTGGAAAGTCAGGGAATTTTAAAATATAGCCTATTTGGACACCCTGTATGACGATGCCTCTTTCTTTGCTGTTTGATGTAATATATATCCATCGGGGAGGGAAAACAATAAAATTTACCATTTCAATAAGTCACTCAAAATCAAAAAGAAATATATAAAAACAACTCCTTTTGTTGTGAATTTTGAAAAGTGTATGTTACTTTGAAAACAATCAAAAACTCATTTGAAGGGGAGCATTTTGTTTCTGTAGCTTTTTACAATTCCAAATTTGAAGTTAAAAAATTATATATATTTTTATTAGTCCCAGGCTACCATAATAAATTTGGCTTTAAACTTGAAAACTTTTTCTTAAGTCGTATCTATATTTTCTGCACAATACAACAATTACTTTAATATGAGAACATTTTTCAAATAAAGATCTCTTGATTGACTTATTAAAAGAATCAAATTTAAATCCTAAGATTCACTGAACAAATATTATATTTTATATTATTAGTTTGGTTATTCATGGTAGCCTATTGGAATAATAAAATCACATACAAATGTTTACATGTCCATGAATAAAATTATTTTGCAAACAGCCAACTTAATACATTTATTTAATGTCCTATTCAAATAAATACTAGTTTTTAATATTTTGTTCCAGAGGTATAATAATTGGTTACATTGGAATGTTTTCTCTTCACTTAAAAGATATTATTAAATAATGACTGAGCTAGCTTACCAACTTTGGGAACTTAAAACAAACATCATATTACTCAACAAAGCCAGTCGTGAAATACAACAATGACTCGTCGTCTCTTCTTTGCCTGCATTGAACAATAAATCATGACACTGTTGCGATTTTTAATTTTTTTGTGACTGCATGTTTTCAGATCAAAATAGCCGGGTCATTTTTTTTTTTAAATTGTGAAGATGGCAGACGTGAGAGCATATTATCCGTGTAACACTTGCCCCAGGAACAGTGTTTGTAGATCATTCACCATTCTGTAGAAACAATGGTTTTCATCAGTCTGCGAACAACTTCTCTATCGTCTCTTCGTTCATCAGACTACCTTCAAGCGGAAAGGCCAAGAATGACGGCAAGCAAGTTTAGTGACCAAAATGTTTGCTGTAGCCAAGCACAGTAGCTACTAAAATAAAATAAAATATTTCAAACCCTATTTGGTTTATAAATATCCAAAAAAATACAGACTGAAAAAATACCAGAGTTGTAAATAAGTGGTATCGCTAGTATGTCGAGAGTTTCATGTTTCTGAATTAGTCCCTTAATCTTATGTATGTGCTTTGTCAGATTTATCTAATAACAGTGAAACATAATTTGATCGTTTAAACAAGCACATCATTTTCGATGACATTTTGATGGAGTATTTGTGTAAACACAGTTGAATGACACACTGACGTGGAGGGGATCTCTGATAGCTAAGTCGATAGAGTGGTCAGCACGTCAAGTCTGACAGCCAGGGTTCAAATCCCTGTTCAGGTGTCATTTTGTTATATTTACATAGTTTGATTTTTTACCAGTATAAGGACAAGCGTGGTGTGCAAATAATAAACTTGTTTGTACAACAAAATATTCTCTAGTTGTTGAATAAAAAAAATCTATTCATCAAATAAAATTTGAGTGAATCTTTAATTTCCTATTGAGAGATAAAAAATGGGTGAATCATGGGTCGCTGCTAAGATCAGAGAGTTTTGACGGGACTGTACTAGAAAACTATGTGTCTCCCCCTCACTGTCAACTGACCAACCACACACACAATAATATGGTACATGAATGGAACGTAAGGAACGCAAGAAAAAGTATTTTTTGCAGTTTTATTAAATATATAATTTTTTTTTTAGCAAAATAAATAAAATATTGATCCTATGGAAACATAAAGTTTAGTTTTTCTCGCATGGCGATATCAACAGTTGTTGAATATCTGTCACGAGCACAGCGGTATTAGATGACAAACCTTTTAAACGAAGAGAAAAAGTGGTTAAATTCCAGGACACTCTTGACGGAGATATTCAACAACTGTTGATATCAACATGTGAAGAAAATTAAACTCTATATTTGTACTGGAGAAATATTGTTTTTATTTTGACTGAGTAAATGTTTTGATATAAAAACTGCAAAAACACTGTCCTTTTCTTACATCTCCTACACCCCCACTTTAATTGTCTTCAAAGTGAAAGTTTGATAATGAGTAGAGATAAATATTCTGCTAGTACAGTCCTGTTATGCCTTGGTAACAACCCATTAACCCCGTCGATAAGAGAGAAGTATGAATTCAATAGAGGTTGTTTACCCAAGCATTATTTGAGAGGAATAAGACAACGTTCCAGAATAACACATCTTGTAAACACAATAAATTATGTAGACAGACGTAATGAAGGGGGAAAATTAGTTCAGATCTAAAAATTCTGCGGGGGGAAAAAAGGTCTCGTTTTATTATGCCTTTGTTAATATAAATTTTAAAATAAATATTGCAAGTATTTTATTTATTTGAGATCGCAATTAAAACCAAAGAAATCCTTAAAGTAATAATGACAATGACTTGCCCTGTGGGTGAATATATTTTCTTACGCTCAAAGGGGTTTAGGAGGGTGACCCTATTGTTAGGTTTATAAGAGAGAGTTCATTGTTGCAGAAAAAGCGATACAAGTAAATGAAGAAGAAATAAAAACATGTATTTATCATTCAAATATTCAAATTATGAATGTGATTCTGTTTACTTTAAACAAAAAAAAAAATCCTATCTTAAACTTTATATTACATCTTTTCCATTCCTCTCGCCAACTACACGAAAATACAACTAGTATGTACAGCCACACATAAACAGTAATAAACTTGTTTACTTTATCCTAAATATGACTGTACAGCGTGATAACAAGTTTTTATCAGATGTATGTACAACCATATTATAATAAAGTCCTTTCAGGCTAATTATATTTATACATAAATTATGGATACTAAACAGTTTGACTACAATAAACCTGATGTCAGTTAGACAAAATAATATGATTGTTTAAAAACTTAAAAATAACATGAGATCATTAAACCTGTAGCGTTGGCAGTACTAATTTAAATACATAAATAACAATGACTTATTTTATTATTAAATTAAGTACTAGAACACCCATCTGAAAAATATATTATCTAATTTATTTGGCAGCATTAAAACTATTACTGAACAAATGTAATTAGGATCAAGACAAACATTGAAAATTAATGTATTTTTTTTTATTGTCATTAAGGTTATCACTTTCGTGGGTGAGTTCTATACAGAGGACGTAAGATAAACTAAGCATTGTTAAGTGTTTGTTAGTTAGGACAGGAACGTTATAGTTTAGAAGGGCGTATTTAGGGGTGTACCGGTGTACATGAAGTTCCTTAGTTTCAAGTCGCAGTCAAAGTTTTGGTCATTTTACTTCAAAACCTAATATGCCATACCCAATTTTATAAAATGTTATCCACAAATTAAAAAAAAATGAACCCAAGTTATTAAAAAAACAAGTCCAAGTCACATTACATGTTAATGTGATGGCGAAAGTAATGACATGTTTTTGCTAAAAATTAACACAAATTTTTGTCAAAAATAGATATCTACTGTAATGGAAATAATTATTGAACAATAAAGATTATTTAACTATTATTGAGTTCACAAAATTAAGTTTCTTACTGAGATAAAATATACTACAAACCAATAACTAACATTTTAAATCAAATTTAACTTTATGATTTATATAAAATATTTGAGCCACTGTATTGTTTATTTTCTTTGTGCTGATAAAATAAAACTAGAACAAAACTATTATGTTATTTTTTAATATAATAGATTAACCCCAAATAAACCCAATTTTTGTATTTTGCATGGATTATTTCCAGAAGAAAATCCTATTTAACACGCATGGAATATTTTATCAGTACACTTACTGGTTGTTAATGGATTAATTTACTAAATTTCAAAGTATGAAAAATGGTACACTATGTTATATTTCAAAGTTATTTAATCAATACGAGTTTATTGTGTTATTTATAATTTGAAGGTTATTTTATGTCAAGCTATATTAATAGTAATAGTTGTCTTGTGGTAAAGATATTACAACGGGTGTAAGGCGAAAAAAACGATCGATCCAAGTGGTTTGGAAATGATAATGTCTCGACTTATGAAGTGTAAGTTGTTACTTTCTCTATTGGAATTGCATAAAATAAGATTTTTTAACTTTTATGTTTGGTGTAGCCAGACATCAACAATTTGATTACTGCTATACATAATCACAATCAGGGTTTAAAGTTATTACTATACCGTTATAGGTATATTGTAAGCTTAATTATTATTTTTTAAATAACTATACATGATTATTTAATTACTTTGTTTATTAAGAAAGCAAATTTGCTGTTCAGCTTATAAAAGTAAAGTATATTTAATATCTTTAAAATTTTGCTATATTGGACATGGATAAGGTGGCACAATCTAAATGCAGACAATTCAGGAAGAAATCGTTGATGGAAATTTTATTCACAAGTAATATTATAGTGAAAAAAACCCATATTAATTGTAATATAGTATTTCTTTGTACATTTTTGTTCACAAAAATAGAGAGAAACTTTTGGGAAAAAATTTTCCTTAGTATTATAAATAAGCTTTAAAATATTATAGTTTTTGCCTGGATACATGTATTAAGAATGCTATGTCTTTACTTAAAAAAATTTCTATAGCAAGAAATAAAGGGACAAAATAATATCTTGATTAATTGCGAAATAAGACATGAGCATTGATAAAATAAAAAGGGTAAAATAGCCATTGGCCACCCTCTTTTTCTTTGATAATATTAATAACAGAAAGTGATTTATATTGTAATGTAATTAAAACGAATAGCGGATGTGCAAACTCTAAATAGGATAATCCGACCGCAATTCTTGAGGAACAAGACCCGCGGAAAGGGGTTTACCGACCGTATCCGCATTTAGTTTGAGCTCCCTTCATATTATTTGTCCGTCTACCGCTGGGCCTAGTTTATCTTGTGATCTGCTTGACATTATTGACGGCTCGGGCCACCTCGGCCTGGTACTCCTCCATCTGGCAGAAGATGACGTACCTTGCGGGCAAGACCAGCGCCTCCAACTCGGTGCTCAGGTGACGTCGGATGATGTTTTTGGAAGGGGGTATCCCGAGGGCGGTGGCCATCGTGTCGCCGTTAAATGAGGGTTCCAGCACGACGAGGGCTCCGTGAACACCGCTGTCTGGAGTACAAGAGACAATGACTTAGCGACACAACCACTCGCCCAAGATAATGAAGGGAACGAAAAAAAAAAAAAATATGGATGAAAGGAACAGCCTAAGTTATCACATGGTCCTGGAACTCTTGGAAACAAGTGTAACTCAAGGTCAGGACCGTCAGATATTCTATCTATCAGCTGGCCAGAAACGGCGGCCAGCCAGTCCAACAACTACCATCTGAAGAGTTCCGTAATTTACTACGAGGATAATTTGGATGTCCCTGTTGTGAATACAGAATACACATAGGGACATGTGTGAAACTGGTCCATTGTATTCAAGTTCACATAGGTGTTGTCCTGTGTTTAGTATAGCGCCGTACTTGAGGAGTAGTCAGTCTGTGGAACTGTATCTTAGAGTAGTTCAGTTATAAGAGACAGTTACAGTCAAGCTTGGAACTAGAAAAAAAGGAATGAGAATAAAGTAGAAGAACAAAGAAATAATAATAGGAAATACAACCCAGCCTAAAATACAAGATTCTGGGTCATATATAGACATATACAAATGAAAAAAAATAATATATATGTATAAATA
>CABEEJ010004356.1:0-60535 GCA_901482245.1 Timema douglasi
TATATATATATATATATATATATATATACTATTCAAGAATCAAAAATGAAGTAAATTTAAATAAGCACTCTATAGTAGGTGACCTATAAGATCAAATAAAATTTTACTGTTAACTTAGTACCAAGAAACAAATTTAAATAAACCTAACTTACGTGCAAAACCATAAAATTGCTGAAAATTCTTAAAATACAAGATCCTAGTTAAAACACGCTAACAGTGGCTCTATTTAAATGAATAATTGTTGAATGAGCATTAATGAAACTGTTTAAATTTATTATCAACGAAAGAAAACTATATAAACGCAAATTATATTTAAAATACCTTGTTTCGTTTAGCAACAAAATGAATAATTTGGATGTAATATAAAAGAAACAGAATTAAATTGTTCTTATTTACAGGCAAAAACATAAAATATCTGAAAAAATTACTTCCATATAAGACGCATATTAAATAACTCTAACAGTATATTTCTTACGTTGCAATGAACAACAAAATAAATAGTTTAGTGTTACATTAAAGAAACAAAATGTATAAAGCTAGCTTATTTCCCAAGAAATGAAATAACTAACAAAAACTATTTAGTTTAAAAGGCATATGCTAGAGCACTAAAAATAATGTTGGCACTATATTTATCTCTAAATCATTGTATATTAATTAAGAACTGTGCAGTTACTTTATGTATTATTTGCTATTAGTTAAGCGCTAAGCATGAATAATAACCTAATGAGAGGTGGCAGTTTACTTATGTTTTTTATCTTTAATTTTGTATTTATTCATTGTTTAACATTATAAACAAAGTGAAAATTTTCATTTTGCTATGAAAATGACATTAAGGGCCCTTTACATGTTTATAAATTTATAGTTTTGATCATATCAAATCAACTATTTGAGATATGACATAATTTATAAAGATGTAGTAATATTAAAAATAAAACGCTTTTGATTTAAACCTAATTTTAAAAAGTAAGCTTATTTATGTCGATCTATTTTTTTTAAGTTTTTAAAAAATGAAATTGATTCTTATACATTTGATGGACAGACATGCATCTCTTTTTTCGTTGTTTTTTAAGAGTGCGTATTATTTCATTATAAATTTTTGGAGGATTGTATTTTCAAAAATGTATATTATTTAGTTTCACAAATTTTAATTGCTTATGGTAAATGTCTCCATTTTTAAGGTTAAATCTACCTTTTAATTTGAGTGATGACCAAAAACATGGAAACTAAAGGATATTATAAATAACATATAGTTTGATTAATGGTTACAAGAAGGATAGCTAGTACTGTTATATATAACATGATGGATTATTTGTTGGTTACAAGCAGAATCGTTAGTGCTGTTATATATAACATGATGGTTTATTTGTTGGTTACAAGCAGAATCGTTAGTGCTGTTATATATAACATGATGGTTTATTTGTTGGTTACAAGCAGGATCGTTAGTGCTGTTATATATAACATGATGGATTGTTTGTTGGTTACAAGGAGGATAGTTAGTGCTTGTATATACAATGATGGTGTGTTTGTTTGTTGGTTACAAGGAGGAAACTTAGTACTCGCATATAAATATCGGGATTGTTTATTTGTAATAGGATATCCTGGAAAGTGTTGGGATAAAGAACTCAGAAAGGCGTTCAATCCAGGGGACAACTGGGTTAAAAGAGGACATTGCGCCGAATTCTCTTGCAATAAATTTAAAGAAAATTTCTACATTAACAAAAATGGGTAAGTTTTTTATAAATAACATCTCCAAAATTCAAAGAGAGACGCTAATTTAAACGGCCGAGTGGTAAGGGAGGTCAATTATTAATAACATATAAGATTTAAAAAATAAAATTGTGTTTGTGTAAGGATGATATCTATTTTCAAACACTATTATTCTATTTATATTGTATAGTTCTTTTATGCTCTAATATGTTAGTTTAATCTTTAATCAGTGTGCTTAAACAGTATTTCACCAAATTCAAATACAATTATTTTACTTTCTTTCGACACATCGGGGAGGAAGTATTTTGACCACCTTTAAATTTTAACTCAAGATTTTGATACCCCTTTAAATAAAAAGTTGATTTCGCAAAGCCGTTTGTCTATCTGTCTGTTTGTCTTTCTGTCCTTTTGTTTGACTGTATCATGGGCTAGATTCGATTCTAATTTATTGACTGGGCTAAGACATGGTATCTGGAGTTTTCATAAGGTCCTCCCGAGTGGGTTTTTGGAATTAGACATCTTACTCTAAAATTAAAGGTAGTTTACTGAGGTGAAAAAAAGAGCAAACTCGATTTTATCACAATTCCCTCTAACAATTTTGATAACATTATATATATATATATATATATTTATACCGTACTTGATCATGAACAATATGGCAGTTCTCATTTTCTTATTTTAATAACTTTGAGGGTAATTTACATTGGGGAAATTAAAAAAAAATCATATCTTCGTAGCTATTTGAGATACAAAATATATTATCATTGTTAAATTGTAGTATTATTAAATATAACATCCTTTATTTGATATATATTTACACAAAAATAGTGATTTCTGAGCCATAATCAAATATATATATATACTTTAATGAATGTCTTTGAAAATAAATTTGATGCTTATGCTCTTTGGTTGACAAAGATGTTTCTCCTTTCTTATTTTTTCTTTAATAATGTTCCTAGCTCCCACTGCCATAGAGTAAGTAACAGTATATATTATTTTATTAATGATCTTTGATGTAGTGTTTCTATAACAATGTATAGACAAATTATTATATCGTTGCACAAATCTTATGAGTTTTTAGTAAATGTATTTTATGAGTTAAAAGCTAGAGAAAGTCTGTGCGGTGTGCGGTAACTTTTATTTATTTCTCACGATTATCATGGCTTAAATATACATGAATATACAGGTCTGTGGGACAAGCTATTATATATTATTTAATTTTTATTTAAAAATGACATTTTCAAAATCATCTTTTACAACCATATTACTACCCATTTAGGCTATCTGCATATAATATACACTAAATGGAATTGGAATATGAAGGTAGTTTTTATAAAAAAAGGTACTTGCATTTCAGGAAATGTAGACTGGAAAAACATTTGTTAAAATCTAAGCTCAGTACACTCTACCAGGCATCGAAACCAATCCTTTAAAGTGGAGAAATATTTCCATTCGACACCCCAAAAGAATCTCAAATAATTATCACCAAACTAAATTTATCCTATTTTTATGAAAACATTAATCAAACTAAATTTATCCTATTTTTATGAAAACAATAATAAAATTTTTATTTCCCCACATTTTTGTATTTAATGATATATAGACGACATGTGAAATAAACGTGATTAGAAAGAACTAGCTAAACACCTACTTTTTAGTATGCTTCCTACATTTATTTATATCTTGATATATTAACAGATTTTTGATATAACTTAGCTGTTATTTTATATCAGCTTATTACTATTTTATATTTTACTACAAAGGCATCATATTAATGTAGGATAAACACTCTTAAGTTTTTAAACTTAAAAATAATTTTACCTTTGCATTTAAGTTTACCGTAGTTTTTAGCAATAATACTCAGTCTTAGCTGTGCTCGAGTGTCTAAAGATATTGCACTTCAAACTATTTTTAAACAACATTGGTATAGTTCCCCCTTAGGAGATATATTTTGTTGAACACTTGTTTAGGTCCTGGTTGGAGAAATATATAATATTTACATTTATAAGGCTGGTTGAGAATTTTAGGGAGTTCAAGATAAGTGTGGTCTAACCACTTTAAAACATTATGGCTCGAAACATCGTTACAAGCCATAATCTATATATGATCTATGTTAATCTATTCATGTATTTAAAACACGAAGATGGGTTTCCCTATATCATAAATGAGTGTCTGAGAATGCTAATAAAAACACTGAAATGTAGATTTTCACAAAAATCAGTTTAAGAGTTTACTAAACTTTACTATAAACCCTGTCATTGAGATACTCAAGAAAAATGACATGGGCGAGTCTTCATCTGTATATAACATGATTTTACACATTCATGATACTCACATAAAGCATGTTTTACCCGCATATGTGGACAATCTGGCTAAGATATCAATCTCGTCTAGGCTAGCTTTGAGGAAAATGGTAGGTTGGGGTTTGAATCCTAGCCTGATTTTCTAAGGTTGGCTTATAAATAGGGTTTCTAACCCTCCTTCAACTCAAATTAATAAACATTATTTTAAATAATAGACCTTCCTTTTAATTTCCTCATTAGTTTATAAGTGCGATTACCAGATATGAAGAATACAAAGTCTATACAGGTAGATTATAATAAAAATAACCGACACAATACCTAAACTTCAATTGATATGTGCATGTAATTGGAAGCTTTATTTATAAAACGTATATTCATTACGTAAGAGGGGATAAAGATAAAATGAACTAGATTAAATTTCTATCAAGTAAATCTTAAAATTTAATAGGAAGAAACAGGCCACATACAATTGGCTTGGGCAGTTATATATAAAGCATATCCAAGCATTGATAATGTAACTAATTATTATTAATCGAGAGCCCCAGTTTAACTTTAATTTGTTTCCATCTCAAAATAAAGAGAAATCAAGGGTCTAGAGTATTACACCCCCCGCTGATCCTATAGGTAAGGCCCCTAAAACTACAGGATAGGAAGGATGTACCGTACATTTATAAATGGCAACAGATAAAAGAGCAGTTTTTTAAATCAAGAATATTTTAATTTGCTCAAAGCAGAAAACAAACAAATGAAAGTGTTTCCTTAATTCAAAAACTTCCAATAGCTTCTACTGTAAAAGAAAACATTGCATCATACGCTGTACCTTCACAATAACAGGACTTAAAGTCTTTCATAAATTGTTACACAAAAATGGGTATAAATATAAATAAGCCGATTGATACCCATGAATAAGAGTATCGGATTTACTGAACAAGAATACTGTGTGACATCTTGTGTCCTTCTAATTACTCCAATTCAAAGTTTACATTAGTCACAAGGATAATTCATGGATGTAATCCATGAAGTAGAGAATCAAACGCAAGAAGTTGCGTCGCCACATAACAGTCTACTTTAACTAAAAAGGTTACGCCAAATGGTTATAGAACTATAAGGTAATAACTAACAAAGACATTCTTGATATTTCCATATTATCTATAGATGTTCTCTAACACCCCGGACAGTTATATGAAACGTAACTTCTCCATTACGCTGCTTGGGTTATGACTATTTACAATTAAGAGAAAAAAGGTCTATCTCACAAGACGCTAATACAAGGTCAGTTTTACATATTAAATTAACATATACCGAACGAAATATCTCAATTGCGTTGACTCAAAGATTTGACTATTTACATTATAAATTTGACCTACATGACCCCAAAACAAAGTTTGCTATATAAAATAAAAATACATAATGTCAGACGCGATTTCTCCATGGCGTTGACTCAAACATTTAATAATTTACTCCATTGGTCCCTCTTCCGTGACCCCAATAAATAGTCAGATCTAAAAACACAAATTTATATCAAACCTAATGCTTTCCCCGATCCCTCCTCCACTACCCCGATACATCGTCTGCTCTATCCCAAAAGCTCTTTCATAATGCTCTATCTAATACAATATACATTCACTTATATATTGAGTCTAGAAAACAAGAAAAAGGGGTGGGGGGTTGACATACTAGTCAATCACGCAGTAACAATTCATTACGTCATCATACCGTAGTTCCACAAGTCTTCCTGGTCGCTGATTGAATGTCTATCGTCGCAATGCAGTTGTTTATGATAATTTACAGTCCATCTCTTTGACCGACGTAGGAAACATCCGATGTCCGGCGAGGGTTTCCTTATCCCTCCGCCAGGGGGCAATACAGGGCTTGTTGATTTGGCGCCTGGACTCTTGGAAAACATCACCCAGTTTTGATATTATTCTCGGGCCGGGTAGATCGTCGAATAAAGACTTTTCAAGTCGTTGTCGCCCCACGCTTCTACATCGGTGGTTTTGACTTGGTAGTAATGTAGTGAGGCCAGATTGAAGATCAGAAGGTACGTGAGGAACAGTTTATTAAGTAGACAGTTGGTAATGAATATTTAAGAACGCTAATTGGATGTATGATTGTTGGGGCTACCTTGGGCTACAATAGTGAAGTTTACTATTGTAGGATACGCCGAGGTATTTTATTTATTTTATTTTTTGGATCGGGTAGTATGCTTTAAGCAATTGAACGTGTAATATCAGGTTGGGTGGGGTAGTAATTGTACAATACGAAGATTGTATTGTTACAAGAGTATAGGTAGGCAACGGGTGAACCATGGTCTGAATTCAGCCCGCGAAGGGCAGAAACCCGGGCCACCAACTTCGCTTGCTTTAATTCGCTGGATATGCCCTTAAACGTATTGGCCCAAACATAATGCGATATTTCCCCCCTAAAATTGGCTTACCTAACACTGTGCTCGTATTGTATGCGCAGCCTAACCTTTACCCTAAAAAAACGGAAAATTTCCACAGAAGTATATTTTGTAGCATGCTGAAATGGTTCTGGCCAGTGGTGCGCTCGGCTAATATTAGACACAAAGGCCAAGTACGAGAAAGAAATCATTGTACCAAAAGGCAAGCAGGCAGACATCTTGGGCGAGGCTAGTAAAAAACTCAAATTGAAGTGAGTGGATCCCCCCCTCTACCTGTGTCGCTGTATTTTATTGCTGGAACTGATTTCTTGAATTCGGCCTATCCGAATATAAATGCGAAAAGAAAGTGTGAACTGAGTCCTCTTTTCATCGCCTACCCTACCCATTCCATCTAATTCAGTTCGTTTGCACTCTCAGATAGTAGAGTGTTGAGTTATCATGCAGGACGTCGGTTATTACTACGATTAATTACAATTGTTAATCAAATCACCTATAATGCTGATTTGTTACTACTTTTCGCTTGCCTAAATTTAACTTTCGGTATCAAAATGGATTGTAAAAAGTATAAAGTTGGCACTGAACATAGGAAGTTTCTGGCCAAATGGACAGAACTCTATTGATCTACGCTGCCTGAAAGGAAATTAGCCATTCCAGTTTGCCCCATCAGCAACAAAACTTTCACTATTGCTAAAAGTGTCGACTTAAAGCGACACTACTAAACGACTCATCAGGTTTTTAATAAAAGTTTTCCTTCTGGCAGTGTGGTACGTAAAGACAAACTTAAGGCATGTCTGTCATCTTACAAAATAATACAGCTATACAAGTTCAAGCGAGAAAGAAATATCTGCAGAAGTGACGTTGCATGTGTGTCGAGGCACCATAAACCATTTTCAAACTCTGAGATCGTAACAGTATGTATGTTGAACGTGGCCATAGATTTTTTTGAACAAAAGGACACCATTGCCACTATTCCATTGTCAGCAAGAAGGCATGCCAGAATAACAGAAATTTTGGCTGTTAACAACAAAATCAGCTTACTCGAACATTTTAGGAAGGCCATACCATTGCACTAGACGAATCTTGAAACATTGTTGATTCTGAACAAATGTTCGTTTTTATGCGATTCTTTGGAACATGGTTGATTCTGAACAAATGTTCGTTTTTGTGCGATTATTTGGCGTTGGAGGTAAAGTATTTAGGGATGAGTTGCTAGCAGTATAGCCGTTTAAAGGCAAGATTCGTCGAGAATATTTGTTCAACAAAACTTTTGATCACCTCATGACAGAATCAAATAACAATTACGATAAATTTGTGTACATTACAACTGACGGTGCCCTGGTGATGATAGGCAAACAAAATGGATTAGTAAAGAGACTCAGGTATAAAAAAAAATCTAGGATACTGTTTTATCAGTGCATAATTCACCAGATATCCCTTTTTGGCAAACTCAGTGGTACATTGAAGAACGTGATTGACAGCTTGGTCAATTTGATCAATTTTATAAGGTCACATTCTGCTCTACAACACAGATAGCTTAAATAATTTATATATGAATGTAATTCAGCGTATTCTGACTTAATGAAACACAACAATGTTCGTTGGCTGTATCAGGGATTGAACTTTTCTTGCAAATAAGAGAATAAGTCACCAAATTCTTAGAAAACTTGACTACGGAGGAAGAAATAAATTAATTGGAGTACCTAACAAACGAGTGCAAAATGCTAGCTATAGCTTTCTTGAAATACATTAGTAAATATCTAATTGCACTCAATACCGAGTTATAAGAGAACGGGAAGTTAATACGTTAACTGATACATATTGTAACTGCTTTCCTCCACAAGCTGTATATATTTGAATATAATATTGTAAGTGAAGAATTTATTCATTTTATAACGATGCCGTAATATAGAAAGAAGAATTCCGATATATATACTGCATTGGTTTCAAGTATTGTATAATATTTCAGGAAGAAATGTTCAGCAAGATTCCAAGGCTATGCAGAGATAAGAAAATTGTTACATACTATAAAAACTCCTTACGATGTTTCTCCAGTGGGAGAATCGACTGATGTAGCTGCAAAGCTGCTAAGTCTTTCAAAACCTGCAATTCAAATTGAGATGATCAACCTGCAAGAATATATTTGCATTCACTGCATCCACTGAAGAATTTTGGGGTAAGCATGTTTTGGATAATTATGCAAATTTTAAAATGTTGTCTACTAACCTGGATACCATGTTTGGCTCAACATACATAATATGTGATAGTTCTTCTCCCAGAAAATGAAATTATTTTATGAATAAAATATCGTTCAAGGTTAACGGGTGCCCACCTTGAAGATACTCTGAGCATTAGTTGTTCACCACGAGAACTAAACTATAAAAACCTGGCCTAGTACTGAAAGTGTAATTTCTCACATTAAGACTATTAAGATATAGTTTTAATAATGTTAACCTATAATTTTAACTTAGGATTTAAACAACCAAACTAAAAATTAAAAATACGAACATAAATTTTAAAAATATGCTTTTTGCAGCAAAATATTTAAAATGCTATATAAAAATGGAAGATTATTTAAATAACGATTTAGTTCTAAAATTGTCTGAAGATTTATGAAATGCATTTTTATATATGACACGCTCCTCATGGAAAAAAAATTAATTTGCATGGGGCGTATCTCGGCTTTTTTCCTCCTTTATTAGAAAGATGCTTTTAACGCTCATCCGTACAATTCACACTAACGTAATAATTGGTCTATTAACCTTTCCTTCTCAAATACGAAATACCCTTTAATTTATTTGTGCAGCCTCGTCATTTCACTGACACAGAGTTTACATTCGAAATAACAGTTGTGCTAATCCTATTTACACATGTTTTGTAAACTACCGAGCCGTGTGTCAATATTTCCTCTGACCCTTTTATGATATTCCTTTACAAAATATATTTTTTAAGTCTTACATCACTCAATTTCACTAGCCAATAATGCACTTTATTGTCGATTATACAAGAATTCTGATTTAACCTGATAAGTGTAAACTCATTTCACTGATAAGGATATACATTGTAATACTTCTTTGGACGATTGATGTTCTATTAGAACGCGAAATAGTTGGTAAACATTACCTGAAATCCTCTACTAACAGTAGAACTTTTCTCCCAAATGAGAGATTACTATTCATTATAAGTATATTCAACAAGGGATTGACTGCATCTATTTCATGATTCAGAGAAATGGTTGACTTATCCATTATTACCAGATTGGGTTCTTGTGAAGTTTGCATTTTTCAAAATCATCCTTATACAGGTTTTTGTACTGTGTTCAACATTGATGCACCCTCTCTACCTTTTTCATATCAGACTAACGAGTATATTGGATGATGTCCAGAAGCTGATGCGGCCACCTTTGGTTAAAGTGATTCCACTTTAAGCTTATTAGGATCACCAATCTTTATATATCTAAGAGAGCTAGATTTTCACAATCAAAACATTAGCAAGAGTTATGATTGCGTTTCATCGCAAAGTACTATTTATTGATATTAAAGAAAGATCCTCACAGCATCTTAGTCTCTGCCAATCAGCCAAATACACAAATGAAGGCAGAGATCTGGAAAAAGTGAGATTTATGTTTTGTTTTTTTCTAAAACAGCTTTTTAGTTCAGTATCTCCTCCCACACTCTTTCATTTTTAATATACCAAGATGTCTTTTATATAGATATAGTCACTAACTTATCTGAATATGAATGTATATAAATATAATTCTACATAAATAATAATGTGAAACGTTACCTGTGTGATTTTCATTTCACAAATGCTCTTTTTTTATTTTTTAATATCAAGACAACAAATAAACCTATTAAAAAATTGTATTATAATTTGTCATTTCTCTATGAATTTGCCATTGTAATTTATATTTTATTTTATATTTTTTAATATAGATTTCTATTGTTTGATTCCTTTCCAAAACACTCGTTGCCAAGAAGATCTATATATAGTTTGTTGAAATTTTCACACCCCTGGTTGCCAAGGAGTCTTACAAAGAGGATTTATACATTTAAATTTAATAGATTTAAACTGTTACAAGTTTAAGACTCAACTGTAACCATATTAATGGTAAGTTTTTTAGCTGCTTCACTCACTGATATATAGCCCAGTGATATAAATCTCACTATGTCCCCTAAAAATAAGTACAACATTAGAATTCCCATCTTAATCCGGTGAGTACTTTATGAGTTTACTTGAACAAGCAAACACATGAACAAAGAGAAAATAGAATGTAGAAACCATTTTAGAATATTTTTTTTATGTGTAAATGTTAATATAAGGGGGCCTAGTAATAAAAATATGTTTTTATGAACTGATTTACACAAACCTTAAATGTACATAGAATTTATCTGTATATCATTCGTAGGCCTACGTTTTAAATTTGCATTTATTTTAAATAACATCCTTAGTATATTTAAACCTTCTAAGACTCAATCTGTAGGTTTCATTAGCCAGTTTTGATCCGCCAACTTGCCTTTTTCAAGTTTATAATTTTATTATTAGAGATGTCTTCATTTGTGTATGTTTTGTCATCCACTTTGGATCCTGACTTTTTAATTTTTATCGTAAAGTGCTAAATAGCGTAGGCTTTCTTGCCAAATTTCCCCTATATAAGTTTAGAGTAATGAGAATTGTAAGAGAAAGGCCCTGGAAGGACTCACAGTTACCAAATGGATTTAATGTATTGTATGGATATATTAAATATATTTTAAGAGAAATCTCTATTCTTTTAAATATTTATAGTACTCAGTACATGAACTACGGAAATTAGTTATATTTATCTTCCAATAAAGTTAACCAAAATACTTGGCAGGATAAACTGATATATGAGTAATATAAAAACTTAGCACTAGTGTGTGCTTAAGTTATTTAAAGTCTCAAATAAATTATTATAAAATAAAATTTCAACTTTAAATTTATGTGGAAAATATAAAACATTGTAATGGATTTTTAATGTATAAAATAACACGATATTTGTTTTGGTAGAACATTGGTACACGAAGCTAAGAGTAACGAAATCGATTCCCGTGTCCATTTGTTATTTATTTGAATGTATTATACCATGTATTTTGTGGTTAACATTGATATTATCTTAATTTATCAATATCAGTAAATTATATTTTGCTGATAATAAATGTACCAAACGTGACAGCTTCAGCTCATTTAGCTGAAATTATTATTACAAATATTTAAGTGTAAATTTAAAGGGCTCTAAACGTTGGTTACTCTTTAAATTAAAATGTAAACTTATTTGTTTCCAGCTGTGGCATTCAGAGCTTCAGCCAATCCACGGGTCGTATAGTTAATTTGTGAACTTGTTTGTTTCCAGATGTGGCATTCAGAGCTTCAGCCAATCCACAGGTCGTATAGTCAATTTGTGAACTTGTTTGTTTCCAGCTGTGGCATTCAGAGCTTCAGCCAATCCACAGTCATATAGTCAATTTGTGAACTTGTTTGTTTCCAGCTGTGGCATTCAGAGCTTCATCCAATCCACGGGTCATATAGTCAATTTGTGAACTTATTTGTTTCCAGCTGTGGCATTCAGAGCTTCAGCCAATCCACGGGTCATATAGTCAATTTGTGAACTTGTTTGTTTACAGCTGTGGCATTCAGAGCTTCAGCCAATCCACGGGTCGTATAGTCAATTTGTGAACTTGTTTGTTTCCAGCTGTGGCATTCAGAGCTTCAGCCAATCCACGGGTCGTATAGTCAATTTGTGAACTTGTTTGTTTCCAGCTGTGGCATTCAGAGCTTCAGCCAATCCACGGGTCGTATAGTCAATTTGTGAACTTGTTTGTTTCCAGCTGTGGCATTCAGAGCTTCAGCCAATCCACGGGTCGTATAGTCAATTTGTGAACTTGTTTGTTTCCAGCTGTGGCATTCAGAGCTTCAGCCAATCCACGGGTCGTATAGTCAATTTGTGAACTTGTTTGTTTCCAGCTGTGGCATTCAGAGCTTCAGCCAATCCACGGGTCGTATAGTCAATTTGTGAACTTGTTTGTTTCCAGCTGTGGCATTCAGAGCTTCAGCCAATCCACGGGTCGTATAGTCAATTTGTGAACTTGTTTGTTTCCAGCTGTGGCATTCAGAGCTTCAGCCAATCCACGGGTCGTATAGTCAATTTGTGAACTTGTTTGTTTCCAGCTGTGGCATTCAGAGCTTCAGCCAATCCACGGGTCGTATAGTCAATTTGTGAACTTGTTTGTTTCCAGCTGTGGCATTCAGAGCTTCAGCCAATCCACGGGTCGTATAGTCAATTTGTGAACTTGTTTGTTTCCAGCTGTGGCATTCAGAGCTTCAGCCAATCCACGGGTCGTATAGTCAATTTGTGAACTTGTTTGTTTCCAGCTGTGGCATTCAGAGCTTCAGCCAATCCACGGGTCGTATAGTCAATTTGTGAACTTGTTTGTTTCCAGCTGTGGCATTCAGAGCTTCAGCCAATCCACGGGTCGTATAGTCAATTTGTGAACTTGTTTGTTTCCAGCTGTGGCATTCAGAGCTTCAGCCAATCCACGGGTCGTATAGTCAATTTGTGAACTTGTTTGTTTCCAGCTGTGGCATTCAGAGCTTCAGCCAATCCACGGGTCGTATAGTCAATTTGTGAACTTGTTTGTTTCCAGCTGTGGCATTCAAAGCTTCAGCCAATCCACGGGTCGTATAGTCAATTTGTGAACTTGTTTGTTTCCAGCTGTGGCATTCAGATCTTCAGCCGCTCCATGGGTTGCATAGTAAAAGTCAATACAACGGTTGAGTACCCGGAGTGCTGTCCCATTCATTATTGTCCAAAATCTAAATCTTCTCGCTTTGAGCACACAATAAAACACATCCCGCAAGATCTCAGGAGTTTTGTCGATCATAGCTTGATTGCAAGAAGATGGAGTGGACGATATTACGACACACACAGCTATTACAATACACCAATGAGAGTTATAAATTCAATACGTGGCAGGAGGGGATTTGGTGGGAGTCGAGCCAAAGACGATGAACCCAAATATGGTATTCAACATTGGGGAAATTAAGAAAAATTTAACTCCGGTCAAGGGTGCTTACTAATTTTGTCAAAAATTAAAGTATTCAGAACTTGTTGTGTCTCAACTTTATTAATAATTATATTACTTTTTGTTTGTCTGTTACATGATATAGTAATTGGCACGTGGTCATTGTATTCCTTGGGTTGTTGCTTTAATAAAAACCTGCAGAGAGATTATAATATATGTCCTTATTTAATTACCAATACTTAAACCCTATGTACATAGCCATGCACTTATTAACGTTATTATGAGACTCGCTACCCAACACGTCTGCACCCTTGCCGTCCTTTTCTTCGAGTGTCCTCCAGCCACACCACCACGCTCAGCCAGTCCGAGAGTCTTTTTTAACTAGTATTTCCCAATCACATTCCTCACCTCTCTTCAACCGTCACTAATGGACAACCTTGCCCACACCAACTTTCCACTAGTCCCCTCAGGTATACAATCCTAACAATATATATTCACCCTCACAACACTACATAATAAACCTACACCTATGCGTAAACATATTCATATGAAATTCAAAATATATCCAAATGTTGGCTACATAAACTGTGTGTGGTTTTATTTATATTAAATATTTAATAAATAATCATATGGAACTTTGAAAATATTTTATTTTAAAAACTTTAAATTTTAAATTGAGAAAAAACACACAAAGGAAATGTAAATTATATTATATTGTACGGAACTCCACATGAAATGTCTCACTCCATTGTTTAAATATAGAGATATTTACTCATAACTCGTAATATATGTGAAACGAAATAATATACACTAGCAAAGCCGAACCAAAATTGCGTTATACTTAGGTTAAACATTTTTGACTCCCAGATTAAAATATTATGATAAAGTCCTCACTAGTATATTTGGACCAAACACAGTGCCTATGCTAATTAAGTTTGCAAGCATAAAAGGTTAGAATGCAAAAAATTGAATATATAAATAGGCAAAAATCTTAGGTTAAACTATTACGTAACTATGGTATATTGCAATTTTAATAGGAAGAGCACGACAGCTATAATAAGCTATAATATTTAACATATTGAGATTCATTTATTAATACGTATACACATACGCATACATTTATTAATAGTTCAAAATATATATCTAGAGATATGTTATCATTACCTTTAAAATACCACTAATACTATATTCTAACATTATCATTGTTCACAAATAAATAATTCTAAAACATTTTTATGCCAAAATTGTGATTTAATTTTTAAAAATTCGTCAAATTATTCGACGAGAAAAATGCTATTTAAAAAAAATACACCAAAAAGACTTTTTCAATCCCTTAACATTAACATGTAAAAATTTGTTTAAGATATGCTGTATGAAATTATTATAATAAAGATTTTTACAAAAATATTATGGAAATAAGTGCATCCGAGTTAAGCCAAGAGCATGAATAATAAAATACCCAATAGTAAATAGAGTTCCTTACACTGTCAATAAATACTTATTTTAACTATTCAGTCACCCCTAGTTAAGCACTACTTTTAACTGAACTTTTAATTATGTAGCTTATATTTTACAGCTATAAGCTGAAATTAGTTGAAATCAAATTCCATCGGGTAAAGTTAGATAAAGCAAAACTATTTCTTCAATACCAGTAAATACTGTCTTAAGCAGCGGTTTCTTAAACTAACAGAACGTTGTCAACAATAGGCCGTACGTGTGTGAACTACATGTTTTGTATACAACAACCGTATAACAAACTAAAAACACACTTCGGTGGCTGCGTGGTCAAACCCACCACTCTCGTGTTGGTCTAGTCCGCCGAAGATGACAATATGGAGGTTTGATCTCGGTTGAGTTCCTTGATGTTTTTTTCCAAATGGTTTTCTACTCTATTTCCACGCAAATGCGAGTGCACTTCCTCCAAATTAAACCTTATTAATCCCTATGCCATTATTGTTTTTAATACATAGTTGTATAACCTGAACGGGTAGTAAGATACGATGCTAAGTAAAAAAATAAAATAATCAAGTTAAAAATAGTATTAAATGAACTATCAAATTGTTAAAACCGGATGTTAGGAAAAACTTGCTGTTTCGATCAACAGATAATACTGACACGAGAAAAGCATTTTATTATTTAAAGATACCACTTCACATTATTTTTTTAAAATTTAATCATCAGAGGAAATTCCAAGAAAATTGATGTTTTCTCCTTTCGCACTTTAATAAACTACCATTAACTGTTTATGGATTAAATTGATAATTTCTAGAATTCATTTGGAGAACCCTATGAAAACTCTAGAAAGCAGGTTCCAAATTAATATTTTCATATTTACTTAAATATTATTATAATTAAACTAGATTTAAAAATTAATTTCGCTAAAGGAATATGTAACCACTCATAACTTATTAGAGATACAAATTTTACCCAAGGTTAAACAGAATAATGAAATACCCTTAATAAAAATATAATTTATAAGTTTTCAAAACTATACAATTAATAGTCAAGTGTTTGGAGTGGAAAACCACTAAGTAAACAATTGATTAATTACACCCACATAGTATTTGAACTTAGATCTATATATCACTGGAAAACGAGGTTAACGTTTAATCGGAGTACTCATAAATGAGAGATTTAAATATATCATTGATTAATATATTATAATATAATATAATATATTTTCCAATTTTATTTTACATTATTCTGCATAGTCTTGCTTATTTTCCTTCAATAGTTATTGTAAATTCAATAAATACTCAATAACTTTCTTATATTTTAAATGCTTTTACTCTTGTATTGTGAAACAGCTTTTATTTGTATGGCAATATTTTATCAATTGTTAATGATGTATCATTTGAAACATCTGTCTTTATGGCCACTAAAATAAAATAATACCATAATTTAGCAAAGTACTTCTGTCAATAAACATATAAAGGCCAATCACGTCCATTATCTTTATTTTTATATCTACCAGAAACAGACAAATGGTACGCTACAGCTATATCCTATTTATATTTACTTAGAATTGCGTTGTTAAGCGCCACAGTCGCTGAGCGAGGGTCAAGTCTCTTTTTACTCTTAGTTGATTTTATTTCTGCGTGCTAAGTGCTTTAAGGTCGGTACACACAGAATGCTAAGCTAAGCTATGCTGTGCTGTGCTATACTGTGCTAAGACTTAGTCAATTTGGTTTCCCACTCATTGCTAAGCTAAGCTAAGCGATGGACCCTATTTTCACTTCCGAATTCACTGTTGTTTCTTTCTGGTCTGCTCCAGTGAAGTTTAGTAATGATGGCGTTCTCAAAAATATATTGAGTTCAGGTGACAGTACTGAGGAAGAAAATATGCTGCTGTTTTCACTTGTTTTGGAAGATGAAGACAATTTAGGAGGTGAAGGTTTGACTTGTTTAATTAACGCTTCCATTTTAAAATAGAAACATTTATTAAATATAAATACTAAACAGAATATTACTTAAATACACGTGAAAAAAACTGAAAAAAATTCTTCAACAATAAAGTTATTTTCATCAGACCAGCTCTGTTTCTGTTTAAAATGGATTCCAGGTTTCGTTATGCACATTCGCAATGCAAAATGGTTGAAGATGGGGAGATGGAACAATTGTCCGGTAAGCAATCGGAAAAAACATAATGTGGCGTAGCGAGGCATATCTTAGCTTAGCTTTCTGTATGAATCAACATATTTAAATATATGGTCCGCAATTTTTCTAAAGAGTTAGAATAGCAAATCTTAGATTAGCATCCTGTGTGTACTGGCCTTTAGATGGTATTTGTTGGGTTTCTTTATTTTATATCCATTTACTCTAGAACATATTATTCTGCATACAATGTTAACATAGCTGAGTCAAACTGCATTCGATTAGCTTATAGCTTAACGGATTTCTAATTATCCTCCTTTTAATAGCTTTGTTCGCATTGCTTCTACATAGAATGTCTTTGTCCTTGAACATGGAACCTTTAGATTTCCTTTTACACTTAATTCTAATGTTAATCCTGCTAGTAGTTTTATTTGAAGTAATTCACATTGGTCTATTAAATTACTAACAAAACTTTATTAATTGTAAAATATAATTAATCATTTAAGAGGTCCTAAAAATCAGTCTAGTTAGAATATCTAGTCCTATATACAATATATATATATATATATACATACAATAAATTGTAAGGATAAACTGGTCTCGTAGAATGGGATGGGAAGGTCATTCAGCACTAATGTGAGAGTCTAGAACTATGTTCAGAGTATTTACTGGCAAAACCCAATGAGAGGAGACCATTTGGAACTACTGTAGGCACATATGGGGGGATAACATTAGAATAGACCTGGAAAGATAGGTTGTAGTGAGGTGGACTGGATATAACTTTTGTGAGTGTGGGAATGAACTATTGAGTCCTTAATGCCATAGAATAAGCAAATAGGGCCCTTATATATTGTAAATTATATTAAATATGCATAAATTTTACAAGTAAACCTTTATTAAGAGAAACCTAAAATCTTAACTAATAGTTTTAATATAATATAAGAAGTATTGAATAACACAAACTCACACTCTCATGTCATAAGTATTTGAATTGTAGCTTTGTTTATTGTAGGATTGTCAGATTTGCCTTCAAAGAATAGCCTTTTGGAAAAATAAAGTTAAATAACAGTTAAATATTCTCAATAATTTGACCATCTAAACTAAATAATTTCTTAATTTATAATATTTAAAATTTGCATTAGTTACATTTGGTTGAATCTGACGTATATCCTTTTTCTAAATTCCACGTGTAGTTGTAGCTAGTTTATTTCTCAGAAACTATAAAAATATAAGGCTATTCATGCTCATACTTTACTAGTAGTATATCTATCATACATGTCTTAAATCGTGGTTTGTGCAGTCGAATAAGTAAATATAATTCAGGTTTAGGCATAGTATTACTGAAGGAAATACGGTGTTTTATAAACCAATTCATTTTGATTATATTACGCTAAGATGTTGATAGCGAGTCTAATTGAACGTTGTAGTAGCGTGCGTTGTAAATAATTAAAACACTGTCGGGTGACAAGGTGGCGATCAATTTGCTTACCATCCATCTTTAATGAGAAAAAAACTGCTTAATAAACTGCATTAAGCATCACACGGCTATTCACTATTCCCCTAGGTTAATGATACTTTTGGCTTGTCCTTGAACTAGCTCGCGCATGCGTACGTGGTGTTTTTCCACTGCGCAAACATAACAGTTCCATGTTAACTCGCAGCTCAGTTGATATACAAGAGTGACGCGTTAGGCCATATGACCAACTATGCGGGTATACCTTATCAGTAGTGACTTCTTAGAGCGTTCAGCTTGGGTTTTCAAAAGGGTACATCGTGGAGGTGGCTTGACAAGATGTCCGAAGAAGTACTAGCTATCAACCACTTGGTGTGGGACGAATATAGGGGGTTCTTCTAACCCCCATTCAATCCCACTTAGAAACCTCAACAGCGATTCAGCCTCCTATCAGGTTAAACCCCCGGAAATTGCCTGGGGGCCACCACAAGGAGGTTCCGATTGAGGAACATCCCCGAGGAAGGAAAGAGAATCCTCTAACCCCGTTCAGGTAAGAGCAGTCACCACAAGGATGAGCTAAGCTAAAACACATAAGCTCCCTACCCGGACACAGTGCTACCCCATTTATCTAAGCATAACACATATGCCAAATTAATATTTTTAGCTTTAGGGATATTGCAGATACCTACATCGGGGTATCACAAGGTCTAAGGCATCAATCTTGCCAAATATACATAAGTAGAATAAACTATATCTGTGATCATCCTTAAGTTTCCTAATTACCAATACTAAGTTTCAACTTCACGTGGTTAAAGTCACGAAACTTCCTAATATGTAAAACGAAACAAACGAAAGTGAGAATTCTCAGGTTATATTAAATAAATAAATATAGTTACAACTCTATTGCATTTCTTAGATTTGGATTTAACGTTCATGCATTCTATAGCATTATACTTTAAGCCTGTGGCGTGGTGTGGTTTGCTTCCAGGATAGGCATAATCTGAGCAAACGAAATATATAGATTGTTTTTATCATTCAATAGAACGTTCATTTGTCGGGTGTCAATTAAAGCCCCATTTTTGTTTAATTTACAGTTCAATTTACATAATAAGAGCGTTTTATAAAATATAAGATATTTTGCAGTCAGCACAGCCTATCATTAGTGTTATGTTATAAATATTGAAAGTACTAACCAAAGAAGACAGAATTAATAAACTGGAGAACGGGTGGGTTGTAAAACATTACAGTTTCTACTTCAACAAAGTTTGCTTATTTTGTAAACACTTCAAGACACGCCACAGTTCTGAATATACTTATGTAAAGGTAGGAGAAATACTTGGAACCAAATCCTCAAAAAACTCTCAAAACGATCTCACCAAGCTAGGCACAGATTGCACTTTTAAAATAGAGACAACCGAAAAAATTGCTGTCATCTACCCCCCTCCCAAGTCTTATTCCTATTTGCTAGAAGCACTGTCAGGGAAGTGTATGATAAAGAGGTAGGAGTAAACATAAATGGTCCAAAGCTCGAATGAAAGTGAAAATGATATCCCTAAGTTGCAAACAGATGTCCTTCAAAAGAAAAAGTACGAAGAAGTTGCGGTCCCTCAAATCTCTCACATCCAGTATCCAAACCGGTGAACCGGTAGCAATTCTGAATAGTGGCTTATGTCATACACTTCTATGCATTGTTGGCAAAATGTGTACAGAAAAGAGACCTCTATGTTTTTGTTTGCTTCAACTGGGGTATGAATCTTAGTCCCGTAAGGGGAGGTTAGGGGGCGGTTCGCATTAGACTATAAAGATAAGTACCTTAAAGTACTATTTTCTAAATAGGCTTAAGAGGCACATCTTTAAGTATCCACAAGTTTCTTTTCAAAGTGTTTTTTAGTCTTAAGGTTACACTGCATTGACACAACTGCATCGTACGTAAGAATTTATTTGTTTGTTTTCGTGAATAATCTTTTCACCGGATATTAATAATATAAGGAACGCACTTAGATGTTACATTTACTTAAGTTGATATATTTAACTTATTATAATCATTTAAATTAAGAGAGAAATCAAGAATAAATAGCATGCAAGATGATTTATTTAGGGTAAGGTTTATTCTATCATGAACTATGAAGTCAATTAAAACAATTGTATTTTAAATAAATACAATAGAACCTGTAAATTGTCATTGGTAAGATTTATAAAATAATTATATTATAAAATTATTTAATTAACAGATAAACAAGGAAAAGTATTCTGTGATGATTAAAATGTAATAGGCAATTATATGTTATAGGATTGGCTGATATGCAAATTGACTATTAGATTAATTATTGGCAATCTGACAAGATTGTAGTTAATAATACATTAAAAATATTAACAGTGTAGTAAAAAATATTAAATATAACCGAAAAATGTGTGTATTATATAAATTATAGTTTTCCGGTTTAGTATCAGTGTCTTCTGAATCTTGTTTACATAACATTAGTTAACGTCAAAATGTATAAAAATTGTGTTTTTGTTGTAGTATCTAGGAGGAAAATAATAATAATAATAATAAACGTTTATGTCGGATAATTCAGACAGTGGCACGACGACTCTCAATACTTGAGACCACTGGGGAAACTTAAAACTAAAAACATGAACACACTAACAAAAAATAAAATGGATTGTTGGAACAAAATGTAGTAATTTAGACTACAATAAAAAAAATGTATAAACTATACACTTGTTGGAACCTTTGTGGATTTATTATTGTTTTCCTTTTTACCACATCCCAATACTATCTATGGAATTCCGGATAGTTAAAATTCTAATTTAACAAAGTATAAAATAGTATTGTTGAAACCAAAAAGAAAAGAAAAAATATATAATGAATAAAATTAATAATTATACATAAAATTAAATGTTTCTTAATTCTCTGCACTAGTCTGTCTTTCTGAAAGTTCGTAAATGAATTTGATTTTGATAGGAGAGAACAAAAATTATAATTTATAGTTGAAGATTTAGCTTGATCTCACCCATGAATTAGTCCATATTGAAACAACACCAACTTCATAAATCTGTTTCACTTTAGTTGTTTAGTATTTATTTCTTTATATTTTATTATTTTAGTATCAATTTCATTATTGTTTACTTAATTAAATATTTCTTATATTCATTCATTATTACTTTATGTAATCATCACATTTTTCTGTTTACCGCCTTTTCTTTCGTTAATTATGTTTTGTATGGGTGGTATAATTGCTCTCTCGTACTTTTACGCGCGTTTCCTTTTTTAGTCCGCAAAGTGTTTTCCTCAAAGGTGAACGTGCGTCCCCACCGCGGCTCAACTCCTCAGTTTCTCTTAGTGATTTGCATTCTCTTTCGCCAATTTAAATAACCCCAATCTCATCCTAACTTGCGTAAATGTGCGTCTGATCAGAATCCACCAAGATCATCCCATCACAACCCCAGGTAGGCCTACTTGGGTTACTGCATCACCGGATCTTCAGAAGCAGGTAGGATCTCACCATGTATACTTACGCACATATTAATTGAATAATTCTACCTCTTAATCAAATTAAAAACATTGGTCCTCCGGTCAGGGATGTTTCTAAATACATAAGATAATAAATTAAATTCTTTTATTTAGCTAACATTCGTACCACGCTATTGTGTTAAAGTCCATTCAAATAAACAGTAATAAAAATAAAATAAAACTGAACATTTTCCTCTCAAGACAATCAAATATAACTAGTGTTAAAATAATTACTTTTAAAAATAAAACTAATTGTGTAGAATATCAGAAAACCCTAGTTTGTGAATTGCCGCCAAGAAAGACCGCCATTCAATAACTTGTAAACAGTGAAACTGATTTTCTATTTTTAATGCACCGCTTAAATAATAACTAGATTGAATTAGTGATTTGTTAACTAAACATTCAATATTAATTGTAATATGTGCGTGGTTAAATCCTATGTACCATCCAATTTATGTTTTAATATGTTTTGTTTTGTTGTTGAAAATAATATCACTCCGCCAAACATTAATCTCCCTCCACCCCCCTTTCTCTTTCGCTAGGCACACTAAGATAAAGGTTACTTTCAAAACACCCTCTTCTCAGAACAACGAGTTCCTAGAATTGTGTATAGACAGTTTAAAATGACATTTGCTCTCTTTCTCTCTTTTTTTTCTATATTGTGTTTGCTCCCAACTAAATATTATTTACAAATAATTAGCTGCACAAGCAGATTTATTATTATTAATATTATTAACATAATTCAAGATGAAGTACTCAAGATTTGTGCATCAAGCAGAACAAATCAAATCAAGACTTATTAAAATACAGGATCAATTAATCATTATTTCTCGGTGTGAAACGTTAAACCCAATTCAAGTACAAAAGTGTACAATTCTTGGTAAAGAATCTAGTGCTAAAAAGTCAGAATTTGATGCATCCTTGTCTAAATTAAACAATGTCACAACCCACACTCAAGAATATGATCCAGAAAAAATAGACGAATTTCAAAATGTAATTGCAGATTTAGACGTCGATATCCAATGTATTGTCAGCTTGCTAGTCCCTTCTTTATTGGTTTCCACAAGTGATCCACTAAATGGATCAACAAAATAAAACCACTCTGTTGCGTCCAATATTAGACTGCCTAAAATTAATTTAAAGCAATTCTCTGGTGAGCCCACACAATGGTTAACATATTCGAGTCTCTATGAGGCCACAATTCACAATAACACGTCTCTGACAGAGGTCGAGAAATTTCAGTATCTCTCAAGTTCACTAACATCCGAACTACTACACATAATAAAGTCACTTCCACTCACTGCAGAAAACTACACAGTTGTTTGGAATTTGCTCAAGAAGAGATACCACAACATCCGATATTTGATTAATCTACACACTGACAACTTAATTGATCTACCCAATATTGAACAAGTGACTGTAAAAACTCTTCGCTCCTTCTTATTAACTTATAATGAGCACTCACAAGCATTATCCGCACTTAATCAAAATATTTACGAGGAAAACATAATTTTTTCAAACATCTTGATGCGTAAAATTCCTCAAGAGCTCAGAAAGAAATTTGAAAGTAATCGCGCTAATACACAGTTTCTACCAACTGTCAGTAAAGTAATAATTATTTTTGGAAACTGAGTGTACACACATAGAGGCGGCAAATCTATCGCATAAACTGTCACCAAAAACAAAGATAATGCCCACACACTCATTTTCACGCCCACTTGCACACAGACCAACTAGGACGGTTCTTTTATCAGAAAATATACGTTCAAATAATCACTGCTCGTTTTGCAAACAACTAGAGCATATTATTTATAAATGTACAGATTTTCAATCTCCACAGAAAAGATTTGCCTTTATTAAATTTCTTCTATAAAAGCTAGGAAATTTAATGTTTAGAATAGTGGTTCCCAAATTTACTAATCAGAGGGTCACATAGAATAATCAAAGCTCTAGGTGGGCTGAATTGAACACGATACATACAATATACACATTGTATATATATATATATCGAAATGAGATTTACAAATAAATTACACATTACTGTATATACAGTACATATACAGTATATAATTTATACATTATATATATTATACATTATATTTAATATATAATGTATAATGTATAATTTCATATCTTATAACCATAGTTAAACATAACTAGAATATAAGATGTGTAGCCAATATAATATTAACCCCATTCTACCTCAAATCGGAAAAATACCTTGGACCGGACTCTCCGCTCAAAATACATTTTATGGAATGTGGCTAGCGAGTATTTTATACATTCCATTAAGGAGAATAATCATTTCAGTATTAGTCATTTTTTTAAAAAGTTTTTCAAAGCGTCCGTGGGCCGGATTTGGCACGCAGGCGATAGTTTGGGGACTCCTGATTTAGAATATACAATCCATGATAATTTTTTGTAAAAGATATAACGTTGTGTGAGTAGTAGATAGGTCTATCATGATTCATGTATTTAGAAACTAAATAAAATAATGAAACCAAATATTGCATTTAACTTCTCTTTATATTTCCCAAACATGATATTTATGAATATCCACGTGAGGAATAAAGAATGTGAGAAAAAGAGAGTGTAAGAAAGAGAGTGTGAGATAGAGTATTTGTTAATGATTGTTTGTAAAGAGAGGAAGTGAGAGAGATTTTGTGTGACAAAATGTGTGAGGAAGAGAGAATTTGTGTGAGAAGATATGTAGGGTACACCAAACATTTTTTAAAACCTAATTTTACATGTTTGGGCTATACGCTTATATACTATTTACAATTACAGGAGGGTTATATTTTTAGGTACTATATTCACATTTGCGTGGAGGCAGAGTGGTAAACCATTTAGTAAAATCCACCCTCAGTGCACCCTACCGATATTTAATCCTCTATACCCCCGTCATAGCTAGTCCATCCTACTGAGAGAGTAGGGTCATAGATCATGTGATAACGAAGCAGGTAACATAACATTAATTCGAAAACTTATCCACTCAAAATCAAGTAGTAGCATGGAAACATAACTGAACTTCTTGGTATTGTGATACTATTTGAAATAAATTGTACGAAGCATTCCACAGACTTTCCCTCTATATGATCTTAAAATAGGTACAATAACTAAAGACGCTTAATATTTTTAAAACGAATTTATGTTTGTATACATTTGTGAAAACAATCCTTCTAAGTGCTAAATGAAATAAAATACACTGTTAAAGAAACAGTGAGAAAATAGTAGCTTCTCTATTCACCAAAAAGCACAAGAATTTTCAATGACTAGAGTAAAAAATATTAATATTTACTGGTAGATCATAAAGTATTAATTTTTAAATATATATTTCAAACAAAATATTTTTTATCTATATATTAATACAATTTTACAATGAAAAATTACTTCTTATATCAAATAGTTGCAGTTATGATCAAAATTAGATATATATGCTGTTGTAGAATACTATCAATGTCATTTTCATCATAAATCTAGGATTGCCATATTGTTTGTATGGATACAAAATTAAAATATACCAAATTTAATAATCTTCGTTACAGAAGAATTTAAGTAAATTGATTCTATCTCTGTTTGTCATTCGATGAACTTCCCTTGATTTTAGGGTTAAATTTTAATTTCAAAAACCCTTATGTGGAACCATAGCAAAACCCTAGATGCCAGGTTTTATCTAAATCAGTAAACGAGTTTTGGCTCTAGCCCGAGGTACAGACAGGCAGAATCTCAAAAATCTATTTTTTGGTTTTAGGGTCTCGTGAAACGTGGACATTAATCAAAATCTCGAGCTAGATATTTTGATGATCACAATAGTTCTCTCTTCGAAGGGTCGATAGAAAGTAAAATATCACTAAAACCCATACTTCAACCATTAATTATTATCCTAATTATCTAAATATTGAATTATATAAACACATATTTATCAAGATCATTTTAATAATATTTGAAATTTCAATATATAATACAACTTATTTAAATATATCTTGATGATTTATAATATATAATTTTAGTGAGAAATAAAACGTAAGAAATTATATGACAACATTCAAAAAACAATAAATGACTAAGAAATAAACTTCCTCCGTCAAATAATTTAGGTAAAAGATGTAATAGAACCAGTTGCTATGACTGCCATTTTGATATCAAAGGTAACTATTCAAAAATATAAATAAAAACCTTTACAATAAAATCAAACGATATATTTCTAACCTAATATCATCGATCTGTTTTATAAATTATACACAAAATTCACATAATATATTTTATTTTTTACACCATATCACTAAACTAAGAGTTGAGTTAGTATTTTTAGTAACCAAAGAAATGTTTTATTCAGAGATACACACCCATACAAAATCAGAGTGACCTTGGTGATATAAACAGATAATTAAAAGGTAAAAACTCTCTAGGAAAATCATATTTTCCTAAGAAACTTCATTTTTTCCCTAACCTTTAAAATGAGAAGTCCTTTGCCAAAATTTTACGAACCATTTCATCTTTATTTTTAGCACCGAAAACGAGTATATCAAATGATCTAATATATAAGGCTAGTGGATCGTTATTCCACTAAAATTTATTCAAAATATTTTATTGTGAAAATATATATTATTATTATCATTATTATTATTATTATTATTATAGGCCCTGACTTGACTTTCTAGTTAAGAGATTAATCTTCAAAGGCTATCGACTTTATATATATATATATATATATTTAGGTTTTGGTGCTTAATGGGAATCAAAAAATTTATTTTCCCCTTTCATGCCACGGTGAGAAATTTAAAACGTCCCCTCTCCCAGCTCTCTATCTATTTGTTGCACAAAGCCACTTAAGTAAGTATTGAACTGCCATTATTTTTAAACAAAAATAAATATTTTATTCACCGATATAAAACAACACCCAAATCATGGTTTTCGTGGTGATGTAAACAAAAAATTATTGTACAGATGAGTCACTACCCACACAGAAGGAAGATATGGGAAACTAACTATTAAAATTGGGTTTTATTTTTAGGTCATTAAAATTACCGGCATGCTGATTCCATTATCTATAAAATATGTGTCTCTTCAGTCATTTCCTCGTAATTTATATTACTTGAAACCGGCTTATCAAATTATGTGTGGGATGTAAAATATTATTATTATTAGCACCGCGTCTTACTACCCGTTCGGGCTATACGCACTTACGCTAATGTGTAATGGTAGGGTGATTGTGAGATGAAATGGAGGAGCTACAGTTTAACGTGGAATCCGAACCACGGTGGAGACCTAGCATTCCCCACATTCACAAGATGTCTTGTCAGAGGTGAAGGAAGGTTTTGGTAATCAGATAAATCTGTGCCGAGACCGAGGATTGAACCCCGGCCGCCAGCACTTTAGTCTGACACCCTACCCCTAGACCGCCAGGTCACCCGATGTAAAATAGAAAAAGTGATAATTGTGATAGTGAAAATGAGAGTGGAAGTGTCTGAGAGTGTGACTATGTAAGTGTGTGGGTGAGTATGAAAGAGAGTGTGAGTATGAAAAGGGGAGAGTGTAAAATTTGGGAGTGATATTGTGTGAAATAAAGATCAAATGTTAGGGTGTGTGAGAAAGAGTTCGAGAAAGAAAGTTAGAAAAGGATATATTAGTTTAGAAAGAGAATAATACAGTTAGAGAGAGTTTAAGAGATAGTTAAAGAGATACATTGAGAGAGGGAGTTTGAGATATAAAGAATTAGAGTGAGGTAGAAAGCGTGAGATTTAAACATAATGTGTAATTTAAACAGATTTTGAGAGAGAGGGAGTTTGAGAAAAAGAATGTTTGAGAGAAAGGGAGTTTGAGAAAGAAAGAGTAAGCGTTTGTGAGAGAGCACTCAATATATATAACGTTCAAGAGAGTGAGCGTTTGAGAAATTGATTAACATTTTAAGAGAGAGAGTTTTATAGAGAGATAGAGAGCGTTTGAAAAATAAAGTCTTAGAGAGAGTATAAAAAAATAATGTCAATAAAATTGTTTTATAGAGAATGTATGGGAGAGTAGAAAGTGTGTGTGAGAGAGATAGAGGTTTAAAGTGCTGGAGAGAAAACGAGAGTTTCAGATAAAGAGAGAATGTAAAAATATAGATGTGGTACACAAAACATTGCGATACTTTGAAATGTAATTTCCTAAAAATTAAGTATCATCATGGAAACATAACTGAACATACTGTATTTGTAATAATTGTGAAAAGATATATGGTTTACAGAAAACATTACTTTCAAATATCATATCCTCCAAATTAAGCGGTAAAATGAAAACATAGGTTAGTTTATGTATTTGTATTGTGTTAGTAGTTGCTAAAATGAACACCAAAACCCATTATTTGGAGAAAAAAAAATTAACACCAAAGCTCATAATTAAATAGTTAAAATGGCTATATTTTTTTACATTATTCAATATTATTTGATTGTTTTGGAACTCATAATACATCCTAAGCCTATTTAAACATAATTTTATCATGCGTGAAACAAAACGTAGACAATATTATCATGAATTTAACAAGGGAGACTTTTATTTTTTGAATTATGCTCAATATTATTGATTTAAATGCGTATTAACGATCACAACAATACAATTTTATTAAAAATTCACAGTCTAGGCATATCAATTTAGATGTATTATGATCAGCATCCAAAGAGAAATATTCATCTAAGGAGAAAATGTTAATATGTTTGGACCAACAAATGGAAATTGAGTTATTATTTTTTAGCAAATGAGATATATATTATTTAGAGTTTTACAGCCATGCAGCAAATAACGGTTTTCATGGCGACAAAACAAACAATGAAAAACTGAAAATTATCTGTGAAAATCGGGTTTTGGTGGAAAACTAGTATCTTTCCCAGCATCCTGGACTCCTCCTAAACGTTAAAATGAGTTTTCATTTGTCAAGATCTGTTCAGTTATTTCTCATAATTTCTATTACCGGAAACGAGCTTATTAAATTATAATATAAGAAGGAATAGTGGGTCGTTGCAGCGATAGCTGCATATTATTGAGATAAAACATATTTTAAACTTTCTTTTAGGAAAAGATCTATATAATAGCCCTCACTCACTCTATAGTTAAAAATATATTCGTTAAAGGCTATCAACTTTACTTATATATTTTATTTTCCGGTGTTAAATTTGAATAAAAACGTATATTTTACTCCCTCCTAAATTGACCCCTCCTCCCCCAGATCTTTATCTATTCGTTGCACCAAATCACTAAAGTAAGGATTGAGCTAATATTATTTTTAAACAAAAATAAATATTTTATTTGCCTCCAATATACAGCTATACACAAATCATTGTTTCCATGGTGATGCAAACAAATAATTTTTGCATAGATGAACCAATCCCTACACAGAAGGAAAAGATGGTAAATTTTCTAGGAAGATTGGACTCTAATTTTAGGCTTTTATTTTTAACAGCATCATGATACCCTAATCTTTAAAATAAGAGTTCGTTTGTAAAAATCTGTTCAGTCATTTCCTCGTAATTTATATTAATGGAAATAGGCTTATCAAATAATATATATAAATATATTTTAAGATATATGATAGAGATTGATAAAATGTGTTGGTAAAAATGAGAGTGTAAGTATTTGAGTGTTAGAGGGAAAAATACTAGGAGAAGAGAAATATAGTGTGTCCAGGACGAGAGAGAGAGAGAGAGAGAGAGAGTGTGTGTGTGTGTGTGTGTGTGTGTGGAGAGCATGTGAGAGATTGTGTGAAAGCGTGGGAAAGTCTAGTAGAGAGAGAGAGAGAGAGAATTCGAAAATATAGATGTGGTACTCAAACATCACAGTACTTACTGTATTTGTAAGAATGTGAAATTATAGTTGAGGTACATAAAACAGTACTTTTAGTTATCATATCCTCAAAGTTAAACGGTAAAATGACAACGTAGATCAACTAATTAACTAATATATTAATACATAAAAATCCATTATTTGAATAAAATGAACATCAAATCCGATTATTTGAAAAAAATTAAGACCTAAACTCACACTTAGATAGTTAAAATTACTATTTTTTTAATCAAGATCATTTTAATGTTTTTGACCTCATAATACATACCTAAACATATTTAAGTATAATTTTATCATCCACGAAATTAAAACGTAGATAATATTGTCACAAACTTAACAACTAAACATTTTCATTTTCGAATTATGTTTAAAATTATTGATTTAAATGCGAATTATTGATAGCAACATTCCAATATTATTATTATTACTACTACTATTTGCACCGCGTATTACTACCCTTCGGGTTATAAGCACAATATTCCAATACAAAATAATTGTTTTTTCCCAGTTTAGGCATCTAAATCTTTTTAGATTTGTTATGACCAGCATCCACAGAGAAAATTGTGATGTGTTTGAACCAACAAATAAAGATTGAGCTATTATTTTTTAACCAAATATATACATTTTTTATTTGGAGATATTAAGCCATGCAGCAGATAACGGTTTCCATGGTGACTAAACAAAGAATGAGAAACTGAAAATTCTCTGTGAAAATCAGGTTTACGTGGAAAACTACTATTTTTCCAGACATCGTGGACTCCTAACCTTTAAAATTAGTGGTCGTTTGTCAAAAAATTTTCAGTCACTTCCTCGTAATTTCTATTACCGGAAATGGGCTTATCAAATTATATTTAAGATTACTTTTTGGATTTGGCAATTAAGTTATACATAAAAATAAATAACACTACTTTCGATAGGAGAATCCAGCATTTATAACGGCGTTTTAAAACAAAATATTCAAAAAAGTTTTTATTTTATTTTTTTGATCAATAACCTTAAACCTTCCCGGTAAAAATCTGCATCGTGGTGCTCAGGGGATATTAATACTTGAATTTCAGACCTCTTTATATGATAGATATTGCGCTATGCTGATGACAGACTAAAAAATTATTCATTTTATTAATAAATAGAATAAGATAAGATAAAGATATATATGGCAAATAATTATTCGGAACAGGGAGAAGAAAAGGCGTTAGAAACAAAATGGAAAATTGACGAGAGCTAAACATAATAGATAGAAAGTGGAAGGAAGAAGAAGAAGACAAAAAATTCTGGTCTAGGTTGTCACAACTCTATAGCGCGCTTGGTTGTCACACTTGTATAGTGCGCGCCGGAAACATAGTGCCGAAGCGGAGTATGAATATACGCCCCAGGAGACATCGGGTTGTCTCCCAAATGGAACCAAGGGTCTACAATGATCGCCACAGCCACTTCCAATATCTTACAAGGCTCTTCTTTTTATGCTCAGGGATGGGGGGGATTGTGTGAATAGGAAGGAGGGAGGAAAGAATAAAAAGAGAGAAAGAAAATTAGAGCTGTGTGGAGAAAGTGTAGGGACAAATGACAGGTTTTGATAGATGGTTTGGACCTTAGATAGGGGGAGGGGTTTTGATGGGTGACTTGAATTGCTGAGTAGTCGGGAAAGTGTCCAGACCAACAACGGCTCAAATATCAGTTGGCCTTTTATTGGAATGAGCACTTTGATGAATATATTATTATCATATTATTGCTATATGGTGGATTATGCATTATGTAAGTGGATGTTGTATATTATAACTAAGTTTTATGAGGCTGTTAGCCAATGAGGAATGTTAGTTCGTGAAAATAATGTCAAAATGAATGTTTCAATACAGTAGCAAAGAGAAACATTTCTTTCAAATACACTAATAGGTTTAAATATAATATTCACATGATTCTTATATTTCGCTAGGACTATGAACACTCCATTTACAATGAAAGGTAGTTCGCCTACCTTGTCTGACTGCACAATGACGCTGCCTTATGATCCTACCGTAGTGGAATCAAGCAAGGTCAGCTGGATAGCTTTCAAGGTAGATGGAGTTAACTGGGCCACTCTTGGGTGAGAAAAAGACTCGGACATACGGTGGTCCATGATTTTTTGGGGCACCATAGTTGATTAGATCATAGAGGGACTAAACAAGTTGGGGTGGGGGGAAATTTTGGTTTACACGCTCATATAGGTGACTTAGAAAATATTGTTAGAGCTTAAAAACAAATAATATCACTATGTGATTTGATTTTTTGAACGAGTGAAGCAAGTTCTCCGTTTTATCTCCGCTAATTTGCATTTGTATGTTTGTATATAGTGGTATATTATCTCACAATAATTTTTAAACACAGTAACCAATTAAAAGTTGGAACAGTTATTTTGTGTGTATCTGGACAATTGTAACTGCTGATAATGATTGCGACCGCAGACAGTTGTGACCAACACATTAAAGAGCGAGACCTGAGAGACATTTGCAATCAGATTTTTTCCTCCTCTTCCACTAGCAACGTTGAGGAGGACAGGATATTTATATTATATTTTCGCATAGACATGCTTCATTTCACATTTTTCTAAGCTTTAGCTTTAGATTGGCAAGGCAGTATAAGTTTTAATCTTTCAATTTTGGGCTAGGTTAGGTTAGATTAGGTAATGTTAGGTTAAATTACCTAAACCACTAAGTTTCACCACCACAGATAATAAGATGCTCAGCGATACAGGTGGTCATTAACAACGTTGCCGAAATATCCACACAAAAAAAACACTGATTTAGTAGCTCAATCAACTTTGGCTCAATTCTCCAACTATTAATTATTATATAATGGCCTTCGCCATCAAATGATTGTAATTGTCCGCAGTTTTGCTTGGTCGCAACTGTTCTAGATTATTTTTGTACACAGTTAAAGTTCGTTGGGGAAGGCGATCGAATAATGGGTTGTGGAGAAATCAACCATTATATGTATTGTATAAAAACACGGCTTCTAGTATTAGTTATTACATTAATGTATTTACCTTTTAGGGAATTTCTTGATACCTCATATAGCTGAAAATTAGTAAATAGATACAAACTAATTTAAAAAACTAAACATAAGTGTTTTTTTTTTGTGGGAGAAGTGAGTCAGATAACTGGGGGGCCCAGAAACGAATTTTACCAAGGGCTCCACTTCTACTAAGGATGGTCCTGTTTGTAAGTAAACTTTTTTTTCTTCCAAATTTGGGTTCTTTGATTTTATTAAATTTTTGAAAGGATTAGTCTTTTCCAAATGTTTTGAAATAATATGATGAATTGTAAGTTTTCAAATCGGCTAGTACCCTTTTTCTAACCATGATACTAAAGTGCAAAACGGATATCTACATATTAATGGGTGACATGTTGTTCAGATCACACTACAAATGGGACTATCTTCACAATAATATTAAACATTCTAGGGAACTAACTTATTTACTCGATCATTAAATTTACCTTGTTCTGTTCAAACAAAAGCTCTGTTCTCTAACGTGTCTAAGTCAAGAATAGATCATGGATGTCCCTTTCATTACCAAATTCCACTTTTCCACTTTTCTGTTGAACACAAAGTTAGTTTCTTCCTTTCTTCAACCCCTCCTCATTGTTTATTCACGCTGACAGTTGTATTTTTTCTGCTCATCTGAAACTCGTATATATTGCGGATGAACAACTAGGACCATTCATCAAGTGTTCAAGAAACGGATGTAAATAATTGCGCTCACTCATTCTTATTTCACAGTTTGAGTCACGTTTATGGAAGGCATGATGTTCCTCGATAATATTACTCGTATATCCACGATACTGACAACTCGTGTAGGCTTATTACTTTTTAGTTTTAGAGAGTTAGATATTTTTAAAGAAACCCATTCTCAGGCAACCCAACAAACCCAACAAACTAAGCCTGACATCTAGTCCATGTACCCAACAATGAAGTGTCTAGTAATTTCAATTAAATGAAAGGTTTCTTGTTTTTAAATGAAAATGAAAAATTTATAATTTTAATTTTTGGAGTGTGAGAGAATATGGTTAAGTTTATCTTGCTCAATTACTAGGGACTAAAACTATTGTCACTAAAATTATAAATACATATCCATAGCATAAGTGCTGATTGCCATATTAATTTCAAAAAAATAGTGTAGCGTAGTTCACGATGAATGACAAACTAAAAAACCTTTGGAGGGCCAGTGTTACGAACACAGACAAAATGGACTGGATGGGAATAATTTAGGGTAGAGGCAACTCTTCTTCACTTTGCTTGTCTGATTAGCGTAGGTCGTGTCTTAAATCACTCCTTTTCACCTCTTACTGACACACACAAGAATAAAAGAGCCTGGTAAAGCATCAAGGTGACTGTTCATGGAACTCCTAACTCACTTCATACTCTGATGAGTCTCAACACACGATTGACTGAAATGGCAGTGCTAAAAAACCACGCCACCGTCACTTGAGGGAAATCTTATCCCTCCAAATTATAGGTACACGACAGGCCTGGAGTGTTCCAGGTAGATCCTTGTTGCCTCCAAGTGCGAGGAAATGTTTAGGAGAGGTGGGAAATGTAAGGAAAAACCGGAAACAATCTTAGCTTCAACAATATAAAAATATACTGACAGTGAGGATGATTGAAAACTTAACCTTTTAATTAGGAAATATCCAAAATGAAATGATCCAACAAATCGTTTCTTAAGGATACGTTTAATATTTACACAAGGATTTAGTCAGCCCTTCATATTTTCATATGTAACTGGTTTTTATCTTTAAGCTAAAGTCTTTTACACGGTTTATCATGTTTAACGCATTAAAAGTTTTGTTTATTATAAAACCTTTTACAATTTATTTATATTTATTGTGTTTGTAAAGAGAAATTAATGAAAGAATGAAGACAACGTTTTGGTAAAAAATATACATTTTCCTTTTTTTATATTTCTAGAATCTTTCAATGGCTTCTAAATATGTTTACTTAATAACATTTAACGTCAAGAGGTATACAAAAAAATTGCTTTTGTTGGGTGCCACTCCTAGGATCTAGGAGAATAAAATAATAATAATAAACATTTACCTCGGCTAACTCAGACAGTGGCACGACGACTCTCAATATTCGAGACCACTGGGGAATACTTAAAATAAAACATGAACAATTTAAATTAAAAACTGATTGTTGAAATAAAATGTGGTAATTTAGACTACAGTAAAAAATTTATAAAATAGACAATTATTGGAACGTTTGTGGGTTTATTATTGTTTCCTTTTTTTACCACATCCCAATCCTACCTATTGACTTCCGGATAGTTATAATTCTAATTTGACAAAGTAAAATAGTATTGTTGAAACAAAAAAGAAGAAGAGAAACCAAAAAACAATAAAATCAATATTTAGACATAAAATAAAATGTTAATTAACTATCTGAATTAGCTAGTTTTTCTGAAAGTTCTTACATGAATTCTGATTTTTGATAAAAGAAAAAAAATATGAATATATAGTTGAAGAGTTGGCTTGATCTCACCAATGAATTAGTCAATGCTGAAACAACACGAACTTTAGAAATTTGTTTCACTTTATTAATATTAACTCGTCCACAATTATTAAAAAATAAGCACTCTAGCTCTTTCACATACACTTAGCTTTCCATTTGCTACTCGCTCTTTACTTTAAAACCATTAATTCACTTTATAAATAAATTATATTAAGAGCTCCACAGATTTGGTTCCATGTAAGACCATCACCGAGGAAGAAGACCCAGTCTCATACAGAAAGTCTGCCAAAAATCAAATTTAAAAATGTTCAATCTTTCTACTTCCAAGTCCAAAGAGAAAACTAACATAATAAAACAAAAGATAAAATGTTGGCTATGGACTAGAGATAAAAATCAAATACAATGCAAATTCAAGATAAAGATTGAACTGTATGATAATGAATATGAACAATGTTTTCTTAAAGAATTAAATGTTTATTTCTATCTGTTAGAATTTAAAAGCCCGCTAGCTTGGAGCTATTTACATCTTTCCTCTATTGCTTCTTTTACAATCACGAGATCCGCCACTCACTTGTTTGAAAGATCTGCCCATGCGTTGAAATATATCATGGCCGACATTAAAAATAAATAAAAGAAGAGTAAACAAACTTCTTAGAAGAATAATTAATATGTTTAATAAAAGGTAAGTGTTCTTCCTTAAGTCAAAATTTATTATTTAAATTATTAAAAACAATGTTATACGTTGTTACTTCCGTCCCTTTATTTTATTGAATGGATATAAATAGTATTATTTGTCAGGCCGGCAATACAGCGTGTTAAGCGGCGGCCAAACTTAGAAGTGCTTAAATTCAAATGAATAAAATAGGAAACTATTCACAAAAGTTAGAAAAATATAGGGAAATACATGGTAGGGTGGCAAATAACATTACAACGTCAACTTTCAAACAATTACTCGTGCCGTTTGTCGTATTGTATTCGATCCCACTCTTCAAGAAGTGATATTAAATAGCCAATTTTCTGTCATCATATAAAATGGTAGACATTCTCCTCCTTTAGATGAGTGAGGTCTATAACTAGAGCACACGCCAATAAGTAAAAAATTAACTTGTAAACGGTACTGCTGTAATGTAGCTTGGACCACAAGCGTTTTATTAAATAAGTGCTATCAGAGAATTTATTTCAAAATAAAAGATTTGTTTATTTATTTATTTGGAAAACGGATGGACTGAATTTATTTCCCTGAGAAGGATATTCTGTGATATTTCTTATTTTTGTTGCTCTGTGCCAAAAGTAACATCAAACTTAATAAAGACAGGACCATAAACTCGCGTCTTCCGATATCCGCGACGACATTTTAGCCTTTAGCTGGCCTTAGGTTTACCACATGGGGGAGACAGAAAAGAGGGTAGACCATAAAAATGTTCCCACAAACTACAGAAGGGTAGACTGTGCTTTTGCACATCTTCCTGAACTTTCAATACATTTAAGGGATAACCCCTATACATTATATTTTGTTTCAAATCCACTACGCTTCGTGCTTGTAGAGAACTTCAAAACCATTTCCCCCCTGTTAATTCACTTGTGTACAGCTAGACATTTCGTCGCCTGTAGGGTTTACTGACTGATAAGGTATGCATTCTTTCAAAAAATAGATTCCCTCAACACTGCCCAACTCGCGGGAAACAATAAAATACGCAGACAAAGAAAGGAGAGGGTTGGTTTCTAACTTTTTTCTTGGCTCATGTTTGGAAGGCCGAAGTTCTATTTCAAAATGAGACATAGCTAGCTCTTGTAGTGCTCATTCAATATTATTTCAGTTTGTACACTCGTATAGTATAGTATATTATTAAAAATCAATAAAATAATGTTAGATTTGTATTTTTGATTAAGGCGTAGGCCTTGACATTTTGCATTAATTAATACATATAATTCTGATTGAATGTTAATCGTTAATTTAAAAGGTCCAATAAATTAAAATGCGGGTAAATCTTTTAAATTGTTTTAATATTAATTCATAATAGACCAAATTAAAACTATTTTGGATAAAAACTATTTATTTTTACATTAACATTATATACAAGTATTTTAGTATTGTAATTTAGAATTAAGGATTGTTTATAGGAAATGCACCAACATTCTTCTGACAAGGAGGAAACAAAATTAAAACTATAAAGTGTAAAAACACTCCCCACTGCGTTTGTTCAGGTATACTCTGATTCTTGTAGGAAGAACAGGTTTAGAAAATACAAATAAATACACACAAAAAATGGGGGAAAGCGTTGATGGCATTTTAGTTAATTATTTTAAATGTAGGCCTATTTATAATAGCTACTGAAAGTTAAAGATGTAAATTACATTTCTTGAGTTATGAATAAATCAATGTAGTGTTATTAACGTTTGTGACTGTAATTTACTCTTATTACGATCAAAGTTAGAGTATACTAAACCTAAAGATAATAAATATATAAATTATATTAAGTAAACTTTTACAAAACTTTAAAAATTAATGGTGAAAAAGTTCATATTTGTTGTGTGTATTTAATTCCCGTAGTATTTACAAAGTCCAGTCCTTTAGCGTTATGGAAAGAACTATACATAAAACAAATTATAAACTAAACACTTCTCTACTTATTAATAAACAAAAACCATAGTAAAGTGTATAATCTTTAAAAATATTTGAATTAAGTATTAGAAGTTAGTGATTAACTAATGTTAGAATGACATCTAACACTATAAAATTTCCTTAAATGATTGAGTAATGTTGTTTTCGGGGCTTCCTATTGTGTACAATTATCAAACAACGGTATGTAAAAGTGTAATTTAAAAAGTAATTTTATAATAAAATTAAATACATTTTAGATCAAGTCACACCAACCATATAAGTTAACAATAGAGATAAAAATGTAAACGTAAATAATGTGGATGCAATAGCTCTTTGTTACAGTCACATATAATTAAAGTAAGTAGACTTGGCGAAGACAGGATTGTTATAATTCTATCTATCCCCCCCAAAAAACATGGATTTTATTAAAAATACCCACTTTAAAAAACACTTAATATATATTAAATACAAACCAATTGTCTAATTAATTTTTGAAATTTGCTAGTCTATTTCCATTTTAATATTTAAAATATTATTATATATACTTTAAATTAAAATGTAATAGATACATTGGAAATGGAATTAAACATACTAACATAGAACTAGATCAAACTAATGTTATTGAATATTTTAAAGAATACACAGACAATTTAAATTTAAAATATTCTTTTCTAAGAAACAAATTTTACTAACATGATTACATGAAAGTTTTATTTTGAATTTTGTTAAACAGTGTCTATTGTTTGTAATTCCTTAAAAAGATTATTTATAAAATATAATATTAATTTTAGGCCTAAGCGTTATTTTCTGTATGAAGTAACAGTCTAGGCACTAATTAATAAGTTAGATTGATTGGTTGAATCAGATAACATACATAATAACTGTAATCACACCAAAATAAACCAAATAAAACCTAATATGGCCCAATTTTTTTTAAATAGCCGTTTTTTTTTTCAAGCAGAACCATTTATTGCGATTAGATTGGTTTGAAATTCTACAAAGTTAAACAGTTAAAAACGAATATTTTAGAATCGTACTTTGTGTGTGTGTGTGTGTGTATATTATATTTGAGCACACACGCACTAATATACAAGGACACAAACATGTTTGGGTTGTGAGCTTTCTCCTGGCCACAATTTATAAGAAAAGGTTGTCCAAATTAATGTATACACTCAATCGATTTCCGTCATTTTCGGCTTTATTCAATATTTAATATAAAATAATATAATACAAAGCTCATTAAAGTAGACATGTCTTTACCCACCGCACCAAACTTTAAAATTATCAGGATCAATCATGCTTAAAGTAATTAGAGGTTTGAAAAAAATGGTACAGTGCACCGCACAGACATTCCCTTATGGGTTACTGACGACCAATCTATGAAAATTTGATTCCTAATTGTGATATACAATAGAAGTAAACCAACTCTTGGTTAGTTACTATGAGAAAGTATGTAATATTGTGTCGTACTATTCATTTTAATCTACGTGAAAATGTTTATAACGTGACAGATTTCCATTAATTTATCACAATAAAAATACGGTTTAAAATACCGGCAAAGATTTATCTGATTACCAAACCCTACCTTCACCTCTGACAAGACATCTTGTGAATGTGGGGAAGGCCAGGCCACCACCGTGGTTCGGATCCCACGTTAAACTGTAGGTCCTCCAGTTCATCTCACAATCACCCTACCATTACACATTAGCGTATATGCGTATAATCCTCACGGGTAGTAAGACGCGCTGCTAATAATAATAATAACCAAATATTCATTTATTTTAGTAGATATAATAAAGTTCTGATAACTTATAAACGACAGCTTATTAACATAGACATTTAAGTGTTTCCTCAAATTAAAGCTATTATATAGGTCAGTGGCCCACCCAAGAGAGAGGAAACTGATAATTGGTATCCCCCAAGACTCAATACTATTTTAATAAATAAAGTGAATTAAATATATCTCGAGAGCATAAGCTACCTTTTTAAACCAGGTATGCGATTTATTTTTCAAAAGAGATAAATGCTATACACATTAAAATATCCCCTAAATTTCCTTTTGAAAATAAGCAAATTCATAATAGATTCGATATATTGTATGCAAGGACAGGGCCAGATAAATATTGAATTAAACTACCACCTTATTTGCTGTTTAAAAATAACAAGATAGATATAAGGAACGATCTATACCTAGTAGTATTGTAATAATTTGTCAAAAAAATTGAACTCGATATTTCGATAAATGTCAACATTTCATGAGCCCCTCAAACCAAAAACATAGTTTTCGCAATACCGTTTGTCTGTCCGTCACTTTTCCCTTAGTACTCTTTTATACACTTAAACCTTTTTTTAAACTTACTACATAACATTTGAAAATTAATTTGATTTAATTTTTACCTTTTTTAATGCTTTTAATTACCCTAAACTATTATCCCTTGCAAAGCCGTACTTCATGCTAGTGATGTATAAAAAAAAAGAAAGTGGGTCTAGGTGTGTGTTCAGAAAAGTTTAAGCTCTTTCGAGATGGGATGAAAAATTGAAATTTTTAAGAGCCTTAGAAGGAACACCTCATTTAACGAGGAAAATATACGAAATTAGGAATTTCAAAATTGGGCTCCATGACTTTAGGGAGGGGGTTAAAATAATAAATACTTTTTGACCTAGGTAGAAAATTGAAATTTGGAAAGAAGGTAGGGAAACCACTAAAGATAATCAAATAAGTATTATAATTACAAATTTATAAGTGAAAGCTGAACGGGCATTCTAAATTAGAATTGTCATAGTTAGTAAGGAGGAATTATATAAATGCTAGCAGCCGGATGTTGAACGTCCTAATTTGAATAGTTTTATAAAGTGCAATTAATGGATCAGTCTGCTAGTAAATTATACATGTGAGATGATTTCCCCATAAACCAAATTTGAAATAAGTCTCTTCTACTGCCCCTCCATGGTAAACACAATATAATATTTAGTCACAAAAGAATGTCTAGTTATCTGAACATTTATTATGTTATGGTCAAATAAATAAATCGAACCTTGAAAAATGACGTTCATATAATGGAAAAAAATACTTTCCTTAAATAATATTTGTTTGAAATAAATTAATAAAAAATCACAATATTTGTCAAAACATGAAAAGTATGTAACTTTAATACATATTTGTAGTTGTCAACACAGAATTGATATTGCAAATACATAAAAATGCACACAAGTTTACAAAACCATAAATTAAAAAGGGGAATTAGTCATAAATGTTGATACTAAGTCAATATATTATTTAAAAAAAAATCGTAGCTTATTGAAACAGCCATTATTTAAAATATGGTCTTCATTAATTAAACTCCCTTTAACATTAGCCCAAATCTGTAGGTTACTTTTTAAATCACCACGAATATATGTATATATTTATCTACCTAATGAGCGTATAGTGTTTAAAATAAAATATTTAAGAATATCCTGTAAATAAACAAACACAATATATTTATTGACAATATTTATTTGACATATTTTCTAATCAAAAGAGGAGAGGTGATTTTACCCTCAAATCTCCTCAATGTGTTGATTCATGTAAAGTTATTTATTTGAAATGAGAAGAACAATATGCAGATTAAAAAGAAAACCATACAAGTTAGCACAAAGAGTAATTTCGCATTTTAGTAAGGTTTTCTTTGGCTCCTATAATGAGCACAACATCCTAAATAAGGCTCTTCTCGACGTTCTTCGACTTAATTTTTTAACTCATTGCCTTACTTGCCGTTCAGGCTATACACATTTACTCCCGCTAATAGGGTAGGAGTGATGAAGGTAGAATGTAGGTGAAATGTATAGTACCTGTTCTTACATACAGAAATAAAAGGATAATATTTAGAAAAAATATCATGTGAATGACCGGCAGCGAATTGAACCCCGATCTCCCCGTTGCCAGTAGGATAGACTAAATGAGCCTTGCATTTAGTTTACATGCTCACCAGTGCAGCCATAAATGAATTTAGTTGAGATTGTTATTATTATTCTATACGAATATTTGTTTTTGTGGCTCTATATTTATACTTTAGCATTCAATAGTATAATATTGCTAGCAGTTTTCTCTACTTCACTGATCTTGGAGTAAAGTGCTCGCCTCAAGACCCGGTGTTCCTGGGTTAAAACCCCACCGGGGTCAAAGGATTTCCTTAGAATGATAACAATTCATAGCATAACTTCTTTTGGAGGGAAAGTAAAGCCGTTGGTCCCATGTCGATTGTGTTACGTAAGATAACCCTGTAAGGTTTGTGAAAATAACTTTCCTGGCAAAATTGTTAGGCCCTTTCTATCTCACTCATGCAGCTCCCTTGTTTGCCAGTCTACCAGCTCTGAGTGTTAGATGTGACCCTCGGAAATGGTAGTTGGCTTGTTAATACCTAAGAGTACCGATCTGTAGTCACAGATCATTACCTCTTTTTGTGAAAGTGTTTTTATGGTTGTGGGAGGCAAATGGACTTTAGGAGAGGAGGTGTGAAGTTGAAAGCGTGTTGTGTTGTAGAGTAGCTATATCAGGCCCTAGTACACTGTTATGGTAGACACGAGTGCAGTCAGGCCCGATGTGTAAGTTGGGGTGTGTGATTTCTCTATGAGCTGAAATAAAGCACAAAATCAATGTTAGACACTAAGTGAGGGATGAATAAGTGATTGCGAATTTGTGAAAAATGATTGCTTGACCTATTTTCAAGTTGTTTAGAGTGGATGGGTTAGCTTAGGACATAGGTGATGGGCAATAGGACAGGCAAGTTGTGGATTTGTGGAGATGGGTAGGGATCTTATACTCCAGTATTGGCTATTTGTATTTCCAGGGTTCCCGGGGGTTGTACTGCCCAAGGTTTCTGACTATTTCGTTTTCCTCCAGCAGTATGGTCTTGCTGTAGAAGCTTCTGTCTCGGTCTTCAGTAAAGCTCTATTAGGGTCTTGGTCGCAGTTTCTGCATGGATGAACGCGTTGTTTGTTCTTGTTGTTACTCCAAGTATACATCTGATTACCCTGTTTTGGATCCCTAGGAGTTGATTCAATAGGTTTGAGCAACATAGCTCCACGCTTCACAGGCATAAACGAGTAGTGGCAGGATCAGACTTCTGTAGAGAAGAAGTTTCGTTTGGAGGTTCAGCTTAAGGCTCTTGAAGAGTGAGTAATTCCTGACGAAGACCCCATCGCCTTTTTCCTCGAGTATTCAACGTGGGGTTTCCAATTGAGGCAGGAGTCTATTGTGACGCCAAGGTATCCGAGTTCGTTTGAGTAGGGGATGATTTCACCCAGAATCCTAAACTGGTCCTGTGGCTGAATCCTTCTTTTAGATATTCTGATGGCCGTGGATTTTGACGGGTTTACTTTAATCCTCCACTTCTCCAGACATTCGTCGAACTGGTCCAGGAACCATTGCATATGATTAACAGCACACTTGGTGTTTCTGTGTGAAGTGAAGAAAAGAGTGTCGTAAGCAAATTGCCTAACCCTAACTTTTGGATTGGTAGGGCTGTCAGCGACATATACGCTGTAGAGAAAAGGTGATAAGGCGGATCCCTGAGGCACTCCCGCTCTGATGATGTGAGAAGATGAACTCTTTCCTTCCATATTTACTCTGAAGTAGCATCCACGTAGGAAGTTCCTTACCACGTGAATGTATGCATTTTGGAAGTTGAAGGTGATCATTTTCCGAAGAAGTCCCGCGTGCCAGACTTTATCGAAAGCCTTTTCCACGTTCATGAGAACACTGAGCGTAGTCTCCTTCCTATTGAAGCTCTCTGTAGTCTCTTCTATAAGACTGGTGATTAGGTGGACTGTGTAGTGGTGGCTCCTGAATCCAAATTGAGTATCAGGGAGAATACGGTGTTCCTTGGCAAATTGTTTCAGCCTTTCGAGAATGATTTTCTCGTACACCTTTCCAAGACAGCTAAGTAGGCTGATAGGTCTCCTGTTCTGTGGAAATTTAGAGTCTTTGCCTGGCTTCGGTATGGATATAACGTCCACCACCTTCCAAACTTCCGGAAAGTAGTCCCACCTTAGCGCGGCGTAAAATATGGCAGTCAGAAGAATAATGATTGTACCGGGGATATGGCACAGCATTTCTTTTGAGATTCTATCCGCTCCCGGGGATTTCTTCTTCTTCAACCTTCTTATTACCTGTTCCAATTCCAGTTTGGACACCGGGGGTGGTGGCACTTCAGAAGTTTCTCAAGGAATAGATTTACCTCATTGTTAACAGCTTTTGAGAAGTTCTAGTCCTGGGGAACGTGGTTTGGTTTAAATTGGTCTTCAAGAGACTCCGCTATAGCTTCGGCTTTGTCCATGGCTCAGTAGGTCATACCCTTCCGTCTGTGAATGGCTGAAGTTATAGTTCTATGGGTGGATCCTTTTAGTTGTTTCGTGATCTTCCAGACACTGTAACCCCCGTTTACTGTTTCCAAGATCAATTCGTTCCATCGGATCATTTTGAGCTGCTTCGCTCTACGGCGAACTAGGGCCCTTAGTCGGTTGTATACTACCCGATGCCTTGGAGAGCGGTATGTCTGCCAATCATGTCTCGCTTCCCTCTTCTGTGCTATCAGTAAGTTTAGGTCTGGGTGCTCCCTCTTAAGGTTGATTACTGGGGCTTCATAAGGGGTTGATTTCCGATGATCTTCGAGCAGTGTTGACGTCAGGAGGGCGAGCAAATGGTCACCTTTTCAGTCGATTCTACCTTCAACTCTTGGGGTATAGCTCTTTCCAGGGTGGCCTGGTATTTGGGCCAATCAGTGTTTGGAATATTTCTCCTAAGGAAGGAATTTCGGGGTTGGTGTTTAATAGTAGCCTACAGAAAACCGGGATTTGGTCCGAGTCAAGTTCGTTCAAAGTATGAAAATCTTCAGGGTGTTGATTGATGTCCATAAGTATTACATCTAGCTCATCCAGAAGATTTCTGTAGTTGGAGGGGTAGAACGTCGGTTCCTTCGGTGCCAATAATAAGTAGTTATTCAGGTCCGCATTATCTGACAAGGTGTGGCCAGATTGGTTGGATATGCGGCTGTTCCAATGAGTGTGTTTTCAGTTATGTTCTCCCGTGGCGAATACATTTTTCCTTGTCTTCAGCGTGTTTAGGTCTTGGGCTGTAAATGGGACCAACTGAAGTTGTTTCTATGTTACCCTTACCTGGTATGACTGTATGGTAATGATTGAGGTGTTTCTTGACTAGTAAAGCCGTTACCCCGCCCCTTCCGGTAGGCCTATCAGTCTTGTATGTGTCGTATCCGTAAAAATTTAAACATTTTGTTGGTGAAAAACACGTCTCGCAAATGAGAGCTATGTCCACACCGTACGTTTGCAATAACATTTCCAGTTCGTGGGCCTGTTGAAAGACACCATTGGCATTCCAGAACAGTACGTTCATGTAGTTGTCTGGGTGACGTGTTTGATTAATTGCCTTCGCAGTAGTATTCGGTGATGGCTTCTAATAATATTAGGGCTTTTGTGGTTTTATCTGGGGCGTTTCTCAGCCTGCTCATGTACGTTTTGAGATGTGCAAGGAGGCCAGAGAAATTAATTTCCTTGAATATTTGAAAGAGTGCTTTTAGGTCGGACGTCTCGTTTGTATTGTAATAGGTCTCCCTAGGTTTTTGGTGGAGGTTAACGGCTGCTGCGTATGTCATCTGCTTGGCCGCGGGATCGTGCGTTGCCGTTGGTGTGGTGTTTCTCCTAAGTCGCTGTGTGATCTGACTGGGTGGAGGAGTATGTTCCGTTTGCTTATGTACATATTGGGTAGATTTTTTCAATTGTTTGTTTTGTCTTTTTACTTCTCTAACAAACACGGGGCAGTTCCTGTTGTTTGCCGCGTGCTCTCCGTTGCAGTTTACGCAGCGTGCCGGCATGGTTCTGTCTTTCTTGGTGCATGCTGTTGTTAAATGTTCCCCGAGGCACTTGACGCACCAAGGGGTTTGAAAGCAATAGTTCTTGGAGTGACCAAATCGTTGGCATCGGTGGCACTGAAGTATGGTGCTCGCCGATTTTTGGTACTCTTCCACCTTGAACAATGGTGCGATTTATGGCTATTACTTCATAGATCTTTGTGACGGACTGGATTTTTTCCAGTGTGAAAACTAAGATTGGTAGTGGCTTAGGTGTCGCTATTTGTGTGGAAGATTTGGTAAAAAGTTGTCTCATGTTTATTGGCTTAAAACCCATTTTGGTGAGCTCCAAACATATGGAATAACATGTCATGGTAGAGTGTAGGCCCTTGATCACTACTTTAAATGGTTTATCTTTCTGCGACATGTATGTGTAGTGTTTTAATGAAGCTTCCTTTAGAATCTTTAAGAGTTTGGAGTAGTCCCTTAGGGAAGAAGTAATTATTTTAATCCCCTGTGCAATGCAGTAGAGTTTGTATTCCTCTTTTAAATTCTGCTTTAGGAGTTTGATTATGTTGTTATATTCCGATGCGTTCGAAACCAATATCGGTGGTGTCTTTACCTTTTTGGTTAAAGTCTCTTCACACTGGGAGTCGTCTATCGACTCTATAGCGGTGCCCTCTTGGTCATTGGTGTCTTGCCTATTAGCTAGTGTAGTGAATTGATTTGTTACCTTATCATCTTTGGGACTGGAACATCAATTCCCAGTTTGGCTCTGTGTTTCCATTTTAGAGTTGAGGGAGGTTCAAAGCTTAAAATAGATTGTTGCTGGTTACCTGCTGTATTACTCGTTTGTCCATGTTGTACCTTCATGGTACCTTTTCCTGTGAGTGGCGTGTCCATAGTCCCATCCTGAGACTCCTCTGACATTGTGTCCTCTTATTCTTTATCCCCGGTGACGTCAACGTCAGATCCAGTAGACATTTTAATATTTTGAGGGTTTAATTGTTGCTCTTCCACACGATTTTGGGTTCGGCTGGTCGGTCGACCATTCACTGGCCGTTCACGATGACAATAAAAATCGTTCGTTAAACCGGCACTCGTAATATAGAAAGGGGCCAAAAGATTTCACGTTAAAAAACAGATGATTTGAATTTATTGGTTCAAAACACAGACCGGTAAGAGATCACTGGTAATCCACGGAAAATCACTCAACTTCGGCCTTATAAAGGCTTCAGAAGAACTGTAACCGTCGGTTTAAAAACACCATGCACACACTAGCTCATGGGTCGACGTCTGTAGAGCCACTGTCGATATCGATGTCGATCTCGAACTCGATCTCCACTCTGTTCAAGATATCACTCACTAAAACTGACTGACTAAAAGATCTCACTCTAAACCGATCTCATTCATAGAAGGTTTCGTGTGCTTATATACTCAATTGGTTCATTTGTGTAAAGGAAACGTGCATAAAGACTTAGGAAATAACAGCACTCGGACCACGTGGCTGAGGTTTGAACCCATAACTTACAGCTACGAGCAAACCAAACATGATCCTGAAACTTACCTCATGCACCCAACGTTTCAGATCCATTGAATAATTGTTCGATAAAATATCTCTTTAAAATATTTATTAGTGTTGTGATCCATGAGAACATATTCTTACGAACTTTATAGTTCCTACGTTGTATGAAATAAACTATTAAAATTCCTAATGCAAAGTTATAAATGAGAAAACCTGTCTTTATTATTATTATTATTATTATTATTATTATTATTATTAAACTATTAGGAGTGAAGATGTATTTATTGTTAGCTAATATAAATACCTTATTCATACTTGATATAGATAGAATTTAAATTCTAGAACCTACCAACGAATAGCTATTTAATATATTTGTTTGGAGTTTTTTTAAAGTTTTTACCCCAAAACTTTAATTTCTTCACTATAGAGGGTGGTGATTTTTTGCTCCCCATGGGCACGGTTTTATTATTATTATTATTATTATTAGACTAATATTATTATTATTATTATACTAATATTATTATTATTATTAGCACCAAGTATTACTACCCGTTCGAGTTGTACGCACTTACACTAATATGTAATGTTAGGATGGCTGTGAGATGAAATGGAGGACCTACAGTTTAACGCGGGATCCGAAACACTTTGAAGGCCTGGTATTCCACACATTCACAAATTGTGATTAATTCACGTCCTGTCAGAGGTGAAGAAAGGGTCTGGCAAAAAGATAAATCTGTGCCGGGACCAAGGATATAACCCCGGATCCCCAGAACAGAAATCTCAAACTGGTTTTATTAGTGAATCTTAGTAAATTTGTTTGAAACTATCACAAATATATCAACACAACATAAAAAGTAAAATCATTCACACATGGATTAAATATAGAAAACACTGCTACTTAAAATCTATTGCTTTTTTAGAGAAAAAAACAAACAAAAACATTATAACTATTCTCACTTAAGAATTTCTCTTTTAAAACCAGTTTGTGACGTCAACAAACCTACATGTTAATACGAGGGGAGCTAGTGGATCGTTGAGCGGGGTAGGAAATGGCTTCAAGAGACACACACAGCAACTGGCTGGTAGACTCAAATTGAAAATCAACGATATTCTCTTTTTAAAAATAAGACACTGTTTGTGTTGTTTCAGAAAATTGTTCATGTGAAAAGGTATTAAAATATAGAGAGGGTGAAATAATAATTTTTTAAATATATATTTAAGTTAATTTTTAATTAATAAATATAAATTTATAAAATAGACTCTTGTTACAATTATTAATTAAATAAACTCTAAGATATCCAGGAAATAGTTAAAGAAACAATCTTTTTGAAAACAGAGACATCAAATTTTTGAAAAAGTATTTTGGGCGTAATCATGGAAGAAAAATCATAAAAATTATTTTTGAAAGTTGAAATTCAATAATTTATATCTTTCTAGTGGTTTGATTTACAGAAACCAAATATTTTTTGTTGAAACAAAAAAAACTTTACTTTAATAGGGTAAAAATTTACAATGCTATTTAATAATAACTATCATCTGATTTAAGAGGGTCAATGGTACACATTTTTTAGATATTTGGTGGGTCTTCCCATTAAATAATCGATGTTGACGTTGGGAAAGTAAAAGTATTTCATATGAATTATATGAACAAACAAGTGTGAATTATCTACCACCAACAATGTTATATCATATTTAAACTTTGACTATAAATCGATAACTACTCGGAAATGGATTGTAATAGGGAGTTAAACCCATTATAATAATTATTACTAACATCTCCTTTAGGTTAATTAAGGAAAAGCTCTTAGCTTTTTATTTTATTTCGACATGTGTATTAATTTAAAATATAATCTCGATAAAATATTATAATCAAAACTGAATCTATTTTAGGGCAAAACTGCTATCACACTGAGCTCTCTAAACTTTTAACTGTCGTTAGTGCCATTGGCTAACAGCTATTATTTAAGAGAGTATGAATAGCTAAAATTATACCGGGAGGTTCATTTGAAAACTTTCCACCTAAATATTTCGAAAACAACGCTTTGTGTAAAAAAATGTTTTAAGCAAAGGTTGTTTGGTTTTAAAGGGAATTAATTTGTTAAAGTTAGTATGACCTTGTCTGAAGTTGCTAAAGTTACGTTAAGATCACTTTGATTTTTTTAATGGGACACACTTATTTTTATTGTATATTCTTGTAGCGCTAATCGTAGCAGTTTCAAAATGTTGGTGTCAAGCATTTTAAAGTAAATTTATAAAGGGCTAAGAGCCTCAAAAGTTTCAGCATCGCCGCTCCCTGGTACGGCATGAGAATGGTTGATATGTACCGCGGGAAGGTAGAAGTGTTTGTATGAGTGCACGTGATAATTTACATGCACGTGTGTGTGCAAGTTTATTTGTATTTGTAAAAGAGTAAACAAAATAATTATTTACAAAACCTATGCTTTTTATTTTAATTTAAAATAGGTTTTCAAAATGCTAGACATGTTGAGCTAAACAGTGATATAGTCTATTTTCGAATTCATTTCTGACTTTTCGAAATATTGCTTTTGTAATACATCTACGTGCCCTTGTTATTCTATTTGTTAACTCTTCGATACTTGCTGGTTTTGTCCCATAGATTTGAGACTTTAAATATCCTCATGAATAAAAATCTATTCGTGTTAAATCTGGGTACCTTGGTGGCCATTCTATTGGTCCTCTTCTACCAATCCATAGTCCACGAAATCTGTTGTCTAGCCACTGGCGGACGAGTAGTGTATGGTGAGGTGGGCTCCATCTTGCTGAAAATGTATAAGATCCTCACCAACCCCATGTTTCCTTGTTGGTCTAGTTGATCACGTGCACTGTGAGAGGATGAACAGATTCTTCGAGCATTTTCAAGTATTTTTCCCCTGTCAAATTTTGTCAATAAATATCAGAGCAATAAATATGTCACCTAATATACATGCCCACACGCTTACTTTTTCTGACCATTGTGTGTGTCTGTCAGTAAAATACGAGGATTTTGAGCCCTCCAATAACGACCGTTGTGTTTATCTACAAAACCACTTAAAGAAAAAATGCACTTGTCATAAAAGCCGATGCATTCTAATAACAATGGATTAACATTCAATAATTCGATCATTTCTTTGCAAAAATGTACTCTCTTACCAGGATCATTTTCACCTAATGTTTGATGTACATGCATTTTATACGGATGAAATTCATTCAATTTGAACGTCTTATGAACCAAACCAATTGATACACTGGTAGCACTAGAAACTTAGTGGACTGAGCTGTTTGGATTTGCCACATAATGACTCTAAATTCCACTTGAGATACTTCATTCAACACTGCATGCCCTGTCCGTTTTTTGTTTGCGACACATTCAGTTTCTTTAAATTTTGAAACTAGGTCCAAAACATAAATATGCGATACGTTTTTATCTCGATGTCTTGGATTGAAAGTTATAGCCGTTTTTCAAGCACATTGATTCTCACTTCCATACAGAAAAAATAATTCCGTTCTCTCTTCCAGACTGTAAACCATTTTTAAAAATCATTAGAGCCTGCTTCAGATATTCAGAATAGGAAGTAAATGAGACCACTACGGTATTTTATTTGTAAGAGGCGTTGCTATTAAAGACTATGTTTGGTTTGGTTCTTGAGCAACCAATGTCCTATGCGAATACGTTAAACACACACACAAACACTTACACCTTCTCCCGGTACGTATGAACCATTCTAATGCCGCACCAGCACCGGGGGTGCTGAAACCTCTGAGGCCCTTGTCCCTTTATAAATTTACCTTAAATTCTTGCCACCACCATTTTTAAAATGTAACGACTAGAGCTACAAGAATATCAAATTAAAAAACAATGTGTCTCATTTAAAAAAAACAAAGTGACCTTAACGTGACCTTAGCAACGTCAAACAAGGTCATACTAACAACACCAACTTACTTTCCCCCAAAAATCAAATAACTTTTGTTTCGGACATTTTTTCCCCACAAAGCGTTGTCTTCGAAATATTTACGTGGAAAGTTTTCAAATGAACATCCGGTATAGATTATCCAACTATAACTAACAGTTTGTTTCTAACCTCTTTAAAACAAAGTGATGATACGAAGAGACACAAAATTTACTACGAGTAGTCCTTATTTACTGATGTATTATCTTATTATGTTAATACTTTTGGGGGAATCACAAACAAACGTTTTTATTTTTTAATCGTCCATGCTAAATATTGTCACATAAATGATCTATAAGTTATTCACGAGCTATGTTTACCTAGATGACAGCTCAAAATGTCACTAGAAGTAATCCCTAATATATCACTACGCCAACAACTGACATCTATTACTTTGGATGACTGTAATGAAAACAGATGGTAATATATTAATGTGATAGTTAACAACGGTAATTTAGGTCAATATTATTAATATATTTATTTGAGATTGGACACAAAGTTTATTTATAGTTTTATTCCACTTAAAAAAATATTCACACCACTTTCACAAAAACTTCTAACGAACATAGCTTCAAAAATGGCGACTGACGAATTTAAACCATGTGGTCGAACATAACGGTAAACAAGTTTTTTACAATGGAGCAGACACGCAGTTGATGAAAATATTTTACTTTGTTAAATATTTCAATATACGATAAAATAATCATAAAATCATTTATTGTATGTAAAAAAAATTACAATAATTTTCTCTTTTCCAAGTAAATACGAGGCCTGTATTAAAAGTTATTGGGCGTGTGCACTATATCAAACATAATCAATAACGTTCCAAAACTAAATATAAGTACTTTTAATAATTATGTTTAAAATACCGTTTCGAGTTGGATAAAAATAAATTATTTAAAAAAATTAAATATTATGAGAAAATTTAAGTTTACGTTATTTTTAATGTAATATATAACAGGTAATTAAAGATCTTTACATTTATAACAAAACTGTGGTCTTTTACAAGTGTTGGCAACCCAAAACCTAAAACATAAGATTTTCGAACTGTCATCCAGGTAAAAACCTACCGTGAACAGAATATAAGATGTATTTCAGTAGTGAGTAATGTAAGCCCATGTATGTCTCCAGTTAATATGAGATCACTGGCTATTAACAATTTAATTAGAAAATAAAATTGTAATTGATTATTATATATATTTAAAGGGAACATTATGAGATAACTGATAGCCAAAAAAACAAATAAACCATATTCTCTAATATCACCCATCCCGCTCTCAAATCATAGTGAAAGTGTATATCAACGTTTACCAGCGCTACCATTTTCGGCCATGATGGTTACAGAAAATGTAATCCTGAACTCAGTGGGAAGAAGCTACTACTAACGGCTAAGCTAGCGTGTTAGGCTACTAATTATCGAAACAACCGTAACAAACTAGCATATTTCTATAAGTAACACGGTTTCAACATGATCAGAGCCACTTTAGATATTTACTAGAAACGCTGGTAGTATGACCAGGAGGGGAATGCTCTATGAGGTCCTCTAAAAAAACAGAAATTTGTAATTTTATTTGAAAATCAAAGATAAAAATGCAAAATTATTTCAAGAGATTTTATTAAAACTCGATTTAATAATGCAATTTTATAGAGAACTTTAGGTTAAGATTGCACAAAATAAAGATATTTAAAATATCAATTAAAAATAATAATTTTCTAGACATTTAAATAATACTTATTAAATAAAGTAAGAGATTATCATTTATTTGTCTGAAATACAGTTATTACCTTGAAAGTTTCTACGATAGATCCATTCAAAAATTATTTCAATCACTTGACATTAAATGTAAGTTCAGTAGCGTACAATTATTTTCATACGAAGAATATTATATAACATCCAGAAGAGTTGCTAACTCTACTTTCACGAATTCATACATCTGGTCATGTCACTTTTAAATTATGGTAATATTACTTCTAAAATTATACTAATTATATATATATATTTAGTTATTATCAACTAGCTGCAGTAGCTGTTGTTGCTCAGATGAAAATATGTTTATTTAATTTAAGTATTGTAATAAAATAAAACATATAAGCCCAATTTTAAAATTGAGGTAACTCATGCATAGGGGATAGTAAATTTTTAAATTTGATACCTCTGCGTGCATTAGTTCGACAACGCTCATTACAGACAAACACTTTGGTGTGGCTCTTATACCTACTTCACACATTTAAATCTTATACCAAAGTGAAAAGTTGTTTTTTATTTAAGTTTTGGAAGTTCTGAAATCCCCCGATTTCACCAACCTCAACATAGAAATTTCAAATATTTATGATTTGTTTGAGTGTTTGGAGTAGTCCCATTCCATTCCTGGTATGTTTTTAAGTTTTCCTTATCTACTAGATGTAGACCTCTACACTGGTTTGGAAGTGATTGAGCAACAAATAAACAGGAAACACTTCATATCATACTAGTATGACTTAAGTTGTATAATTATATTGGTTTTGGAATTATAGTGCCTACAATCATACTCAGAATCACACCGACACACATATACATACAAATAAACAAATACACATTTTTGATTATGTGTATGATGATTGATTATTGGTTACCATTGTCGAGAGTACCACAGTTTATAAGCTAAGAGCTCTGGCAGGCTAAACATTAGTGTTCTATAAACACAATTTGTTTTAAGATTGCCAACATGTATAATATATATATATATATATATGAAATTAAAAGTAGGTCAAATGAAAAATCAATAAACATAGGCATGAACATAAGTCTTTTTAATCACTATCTTGAAACAAATTGTGGGGCGTAATTTGGTATTTAACCTTTATGCTAACCGGACTTTCCAAGATATATCCATTAGAAATGTTACCAGCATAACCGGTACAGTGGTTTTACCGTGGGTGAGCGACAAACAAACGAAATGAGAGAAAACTTTTCATTTTTATATAATTAGTAAAATAATTAACTGAGGTGCACATTCACTAGTTTCCCTAAACAATTATACAAATTTTAAGATTTTCACGGTCCTTCATTTGGTATCCTTCCTCACCAGCCCCCATGTATTTTAATCCTTCAAGCTCAAAGTAGGTTTTCCAAAGAACTTTGCTTAACACCAAGATTTTGCTCTCTATGTTTCTTGGTCTTTTAGCTACCCAAATAGATAGAGTCCCTTCGCAATAAGAGTATTGGTAACTGACAGCTAACAGAAGATGTATAAAATTGTTGAAAGAACAACATAGGTGAGAAAAATGTTTGTTGTGAAAGTTTTGATCCCCAAAGGTGACAACAAATCAACACATGGTCTTGCAGGTCATATGGTTTGGCAAATGGATACATGAGAGTAGATCTGGTAAATTTTGCTAGCTGTTACATACCTACACTCCTACAATATATGGGGTATAGTGACAATATATAATGTATTAGGCTCACTTTGGATGTAAAAATAAAGACTATTTTCTAAACACTTAGGATGTACAAGACTACTTATTTAAGATTAGATTTTCTTGGTTTACTAGGTTTAGAGATGCACTTCCCAGTAGTCACGTGGTCTAAGCCATTGAGCCCAAAATATTTCATTTAAAAAAATACACTTGAGTTGCACACTCTGTGATTTCATTGTCAATATCTCTTTATACAATCAACTCAACGTCTTTTCTCCCTCAATTTCACCCTGCCTATACATTCAATAAACGTTAGAACCGTTTTGAAATCCTACAACACCTCTTTCACTGTCTGTATACTTTATTGACTTTCTTCCTAACCATCTTCAATATCTCCTAGTTTCGTGCTAGAACCTTCTTCTAAAGCCTTAACGTTAGGGGCTTCCTCTGATTAGATTTAATTAGTTATAACTGCCTAGCCTTTCTGGCTTCGGTGGCCAAATAGTCTAAGTCGCTACACGTGCGATATATTGGACTGTTGATGACGAGAATATTGGAGTTCCAATCAATGTCGGGTGTACTCAGATTGGTCTTTACTGATTGTTTGTCTACTCTCCCTCCACACAAATGCGTTTACACAATACACATTCCTATTTATTTATTATGTTTTCTGATTTCGTAAATCTCCTCATCACGTAATTTAAGTAATAAAACTCACAATCTTATGTGATGGTAGGTATTATAAATCCGAGATGCACACCCCAATACTTCCTCAGGGCCGAAAATCTATCCCCAATAAAAGCATTTACTTAACAAATGTAATTTTTTTTATTAATTAAAGGTAATTAGGCCAGAATTCCTCTAAGTAGTCCTCAAACCAGTTCCTGTTGCGTAGTATGATGTCATCAAACATTAAACAATATATATTCTCTTGTATACGAGCGTTTTAAACGGCGCCATGCAGGAATGTTGTGCATACCCAACAGCATCACTCGTGATGTCATACGTCGGGCTCATTGCTACCGTATGTTTACATTGCATAGTTCATGTAAGTGATATCATGTGTCTGAAAGTTCTATCACTTTTCTTTAGTTGACTGTAGTTGTTATTCACAGGTGGTCGCTATTATACATAAAAATATGAATTGAAGGAAAAACTCTAGGAAGAAAAGTCTTTTAAAGTTATGTTTTTGTAATAGTTTAATATTATTGTAATTTTCCATTTTTTAAATTAAAATTTAAAAAGCTACAATATCATTAGAATATTTATTAATACATTTGTTTCAATAATATTATGTATTAAAGTGTGGGTTTTTCATTATTATGTACAATATTATAAGGTGTTTAAAAATGCAATGATCCCAGTCCTCATGTTAATTTTTTTAGTGCCAGTCCCTGTAAGTTAGTTTCTGAATGTCTAGATGCTTCTTTCATAGCAATAATTAAAATCCAGATTTCATAAAAAATGATTAATTTATCTAAAATTTTGGTCTTGAACTGTAAATTTAATCAAGAATCACAAAACCTCTAAGCTGTCTTTTGGTTTTACCATATGCATACCAAACCTGTGGCTTGGACAAGCAATTATATTGGCTTGGGCAATTTTTCACCTGATTATAATCCTAGTAAATAGTTTCCAAACGCAAATATTAATAGTCACTTAGATTTCTATATTATTTACTATTTAATTTTCTGATGTTTTTGTTGAAATCATATTTAAAATAGGATGATTTATTTATTTTATATAATCCTCATTGTATGAACGAATCAGGTTTTTGGTTATGGCACTTACTTTTCAAAATCATAATAACTAAGCCATATATAAATGTGTTGAAAATAATTTTATAACTATCACGATAATGATAAATCAAATCAAGTATTCAAGAATTGCAAAGTATTAGTAAATTAATATGTTTAAAAGCAATATTTTTTAAAGGCAAACAGATTATTATTATTATTATTATTATTATTATTATTATTATATAATACAGTTGTTTTATTATATTAGAGACTATATTGTTTGTTTTACTGCTTTCCGTCATACTACTCTTCTGCGTTATCGGAATATCTACTCCAATAAAGTGAGTTGAATACAGTAGAATTTATAGGCTGTGTAAAGCCATTCATTTGCTTTGAGGAAAATGGAAAACTATATAGGGGGAGAAAATTGTAACTTTTGCAAATGATTTAAATATAGTCTCCTCATTACTAGCAAACCATACAGTACGATACTGATGCCTTCGTCTACTTGCCTATCGGTGTTGGTAGAAGCTATTGTTGGAAAAGTGTAATTCGACCTATTATGTGGCTATTAGTTTGTGTTAAGTTATTTGGAACATTTTAGGAACTCATCTAGAAGAAACAATTTAAATGTAACTTAGCCAATTACATTTATTATCAGTATTATGGATTGAGGCATCAAGCTCTCAATAAACTGGATTGCCTAGAATGGTGAGGTCAAAGTTTTAATATTTGGGATGACGTACTCGGTGAGATTTTCTACAAACGAATTAATCACTTTGGTTTCCCATACTATCTCCACGTGTATCCAGGTGAGCTACTTATAAATTTACCAACCCCATTCCTTATTACAATCCCTTGATAATCTAGGTGTTAGACGTACTAATTAGTACTAATTAATAATAAACTATGCTACTCACCAGTCAGTTGGTCGAAAACTCCTGCAACATAACAAACACCCAGGAATTATTGCAATTTTAAATTAAGTACAATAATAATTTATTTTACGCTAGTTTGTATTTCCTTTGATAGAATATTTCATTAATAGCTTATAAAACTATACAAATAAAAATCTTGTATATAATATTGAATAACTATTGGATTTACGATGGTTTGCTGTATTATATTAATGCTGAACATATAATTTGTATATTCAATAAATCTTATTTGATTGCACACAAATTTGTCATAATAATAAAAACAAATGAAACACGTGGTTTTACGAAAAAAGTGGCTAAGAAAACAGAGATATACCTAAACATAATATAATTGGTTCACTATCTCCTATACTTGTGTATTGTCAAAAGTTTAACATTTGTCAATAACAGCCAATTAGATGAAATTTAAGTTCAGTTCTATTTTCATATTCACTTAATGTTCAAACTTTGTGTCTTATTTGTTAATTATTATTATGAATAATTGTTTTGCAATCAAATTTTATACATTTAATATAAAATAAATGTTGAGTTTTAGTGACAACAAAATATACCAAATAATTATACTCGTTAATGAATATAATCATTAGTGTAAACCCTTGCAACTGGTAGTTCTGTGAAAAGTATACCTTGCTCTACCCATGTTATTATAATTATTAGTCTCTAGATATTTCTCTTTGGTTTTCTAGTTGAATTCTCGTTGATAATATTTTTTTTTTTTGTGATCAAGCTAGAAAGAAAACAAATTAACACTATATTCAATAAGAGCCTAAGGTGACCTGGTGGTCTAGTAGTAAGGTGTCAGACTTCTGTGTTGGGAGTCTGGGGCTCAATCCTCAGTCCCGGCATGGATTTATATGATTGCCAAACCCTTCCTTCAACTCTGATAATACGTGTATTAATCATAACTTGTTGCCAAATTTCGTTATTATTGGTTCAAGCATTTGTCATTTATCTTGGTACAAACAAATATATTTTTTACTTACTCTCATCTCAAACGGATAACAAGATCGAAAAAATTCATACACAGGTTATTTGGCCTCGATTCCCAGAATGTTCCTGTAAAAATCTCGTTGTAATTTACCCGCATTTAACAGTTATATTGAAATAAAAATCCAGATAAATATACGAAATGCCAAATGGTCCAGAACAAGCAGAATCTTGCTTCGCTCGGTCAATAAACATATAAGATCAATGAGGAATATTATATATGTTTACTCACCATGTACTCACTATTCAAGCTATATGCATATTAATTGGGGTTATACTATGTCCACCTGTTTAAAGGTTGTGTTCCCTCATTCTCACAATTAAAGTCAGTTTGAATCAGTTGTCAAAAGTACAAAAACATATTTGAAAGGTTGATAAAAAAAATCTATATTCAATTATGTTACATATAATGAAAGTCTATTATTACTATGAATGGACTATAGTCAACATATATCAACAATAAGCTAAGTAGCCAAACCATTTAATTGTGCTCTTCTGTGCTCTCTCCAGATAGTATTTTCAATTATAGATTTATACCGGAACGGGTGGAAGGAATCATTGCACAAAATAATAATAATAACAGTAATATTTGATACATTTAATTTAATTAATTGCGAATAGCGTGAATGGGTAATGAGACCCAGAGAACACAAAAAGAGAAATTTCCTAAGGTTTTTCAAAAATCCTGTTTGATCAGGATGTTTATCTTAAGGCCTACAACCACATATTTGTTGAAGAATAGATGCTCATTACGTCAATCACGTATTCAACCAAACACACCACGGAGGTAACATGATAAGATTTCTAGCGTCGGTAACGAGAAGCATCGTTAGTGGCTTTCCGGAGCAAGCCCTCAAACCCACAGACTCAAGCAACTCTCCTTCTGTTTCTAGAACCCGCCAGAGCGTGTAAAGCTTTTGTTGACAATCCATTAATTTTTGAGTGCAACAGTCTTGCTCTTCCAACTACCTTTTTCACCCTACCCAACCCCCTTTTAACCATTCAGACCTCTCGACTTCACTCACCCCTTCTTGCTGGTTTTTGCAAACTTTACTTCCAGATCCTCTTTGGGTAGAGCAACTTTATCTCATTTGGTAACCTCGGAAGGGTTGGTTGCCTGTCGGCTTCGTTTCTTTAGAGGTACACCAAACACACATACAACACACATACACACAGAAATACACTTCACCATGGCATCAAGTGTCTCGCGATGCGGTACGTCGCGACGCGTCCCTTAGAAGACTCCCTCGCCTCCCCCTTCCCACCCTGCCTGCCGATGCCGACACCCGCTATCCATCGCCTTCTCTTTCCCTTAACGAGGCACTAATGGATTTTAATTGAGTTGCGTCCGAACATCCTTTGAATAAAACATGGGATCTGGCTACCCTCCTTACCGCCCTCTTTTTCTTCATTACGAACGCCACCTCCTCCTTATCAAGAGCTCCAGTGAAGTAGTGGGTTCAAATGGGTGATGGGGAGAAAGTGCTCCTCCGTGCGTGAATATGCGTGACACTAGGAGTAACCTCAACTCAATGGCGTGACTTGCGTGAAGATATCTTTTACATAGTTACTAATAAGCCGACTTGGAATCCGCATGGATTCGTAGTATCAGATTGGATAAATTGGTTGAGCCTGTAGCTTGTGTTATGGATGGGAAACATCTGATTTATAATTGAAATCAAATTATGCCTGTAGGTTTTAGGGGCCTATCCCTCATTATAAAACTCTTATATCCTTTATATCTCCCTTTTTATCTCTGCCTTTCTCTATTTCTGGCGTTCGTTAGGGATATCATTATAGAATCCTCAAATACTCAATGATAATCATGATTTAAAGATTTGAATTCTAAGAGGAAATTAAAATATTGAATTATAATTTGTTTCTTAGCTATTTTAGTGTTTAGTGCTTATCTTAATACAAATATAAGAGGACTATGACATTGATTTCCATCTCTGGGATCATGGGGTGTTTCAGGTGTAGTCGCAATGGTTGTTGAGGTTATAGATATTTAATTACTATTTTGGATGATAATAATGTTTAAAGGAAAGTGCAAAATTCACCTAAATCATGTAAGCAATTAAAATAATTATATCTGTTAGTGACTGTTTAAATTTATATATAATTTATATATAACTCTTTCTCTCTCTCTATATATATATATATATATATAGAGAGAGAGAGATAAAATTAAATATAAAAAAATTGAATATATAATAGGGCCTAATCTATATATATATATATTA
>CABEEJ010004357.1:6828-32792 GCA_901482245.1 Timema douglasi
ATATATATATATATATATATATATATATATGTATTATATAGTACATACATAGGTATGTAACTATATATAAATATGTCAGATATATATATATGTATAGATATATTTATATAGATATGTATATATAGATATGTATACGAGTAGATATGTACAATTATATGTACCTATATGTATAAATCCATGTATGTATTTTATATGTACATATCAAATATCTTATTTGCTAAGTGTGTGTATGTCTTTCTGAATCCTTCAGAAGCCCTATATGACCTGGAAAGCTGAAACTTTACGCAAAACCTAAAGGATCTGCATTTTCCATTAATTTTTGTCCGAGGGTAGTTTAGTGAAGGGTGGAAAAGATAAAATCGATTTCTCAAACTTGGGCGATTTTGATTAAAATTCGTATCAAGGCACTGTTTAACAAATTCACCAAATTCATTTGGCCCATTTAAATGTACTCAAAAAACAATTGCTTCATAGGGGTTAGGAATTAATCCCTAGAAGTCCGGTCAACCCTCACTACGCTTAGTTCTGTGTTACCTCACTTGTGAAGTAGTTTGGCTATGCAGGAAAGCGTTCTTAACTGTGAATTATTCAGGGCACCTACATAATGACCTCAGTAACGCATCACTGCCTCTTTTCCAACTCTCATGTACAAAACAGGGTAGAAACGTATTTGTTTGATCTTTGTGACCAAGGGAACTTCATTTTATGAATTTTATAAGACCTGTAAAAGCTATTACATTTGGGTTTTTTTTTAACTATTATATTCAAATTTTAGGTTATTAACGACTTGGTAGAGTAGTTTTGAGGATGTGCACCTGCATTATCGTGGATAGTGGATGGTAAAACCAAAGTTATGAATCTCAATGGGAAAAAATCACCCCTGGTATATTCGTCCAAAATTAAAATATCATTGGCAATTAAATCTCTTGAAAGTCTCACACTTTAAACATCGTGAACACAGTTGCGATCAATTATCATGTTAAAAATACTAATATAAATTTTTAAACAAAAATAACAGTAGGTACGCAGATAAAGGCATCAGTCTCATCTTGTCTAGTTTGCCAATGACTGGAAGGTTGGGGTTCAATTCCCAGCCTACTGAGTCAAATGTTATATTTTCCTAGATTATATATCACTCTTCCTCCACGCAAATCCAGATATACCTTCTTTAAATTATACCTCCTCATACCAACACTAGCAGTGCTTTATAAGGATATCCCAGACGGGTAGTAAGACGTGGATCACCTGGAAAAAAACATAGTTATAAAAGCAATTAAAAGGACTATTTTAGATTTAAAATCTTCTACAAATTCTTTAGTAGAATGAACATTATCTGAAAATGGGCCTGTAATCTAATTGGACAGTTTGATTGGGCACAGACACAAACAACATTGTGTTGACATCGTTTGAGATCTATTACAACTTCCTGTTTATTGACATTTAAATGTTTTTATTCTGAAATGGTTAATTAAATTATACTTTCTTTTTTTCTGTATCTCAAAAGCTGCGTACACTCTGTTTTAATGTAACCTAGATATATTGGAAAAAGTCGGCAAAATGTTTAGAAATAGATATGCGCCAGAATTAATGTTTTTCTTTGTGGGTGGAAATAAACAAATTCGAAAACATAAAATGTCAAAAAAAAATGTATTCCCTACAAATCATTTTGAATATCACCTTTTAATTAGTATGATATACAGGGTGGAGTGGAAACAATAAGACTATCTATGCCGAGGAAATTTATGGATAATGTGTTGAGGTTTGGTTGAAGTCCAGTGGAGCTCACTTCAAACACTGTAAAAAAATGTAGTATTTAGCTTGATTTTATTTAACAAATGAATATTTTCTTTTCAATTACAGTGTTAATTTTAAAGTTACTAATAAATCGTATAATTGTCTCGGCAACCTGTATGCGAGAAAAAAATGTCCAGTGCTTCATTCTTAAGAACCCCTCCAGGCGACTACCATTGATTGGACTGCTTCGATGGTCAAATGGTTTCGTGGTAGACTGAACATCAGATGACGGGGAGATCGTCTATACTGAGGGTGATATTTTTTCTAAACGATTTTCCAATCTCTCTCCATGCAAATGTGGGTACACTACAATATTCAACCTTCTCCCTCCCTAACACAATATCGCAAATAGTTAAAATGAGTGTAACCCAAGCAGCTAGGCCTAGTGAGAAGAAATGGCAAAATTAAATAAACACAAAATATGAATACGAGTAGGGTAGAATTTAGATTAAGTCTGCCCGCATCTGCGTTGAGGAACAGTGGGAGACAAAAGAGGAAAAACCAACATATAATATGTGGCTCAGATTTGAACCCTGACCTCCTCGTCATCGGCAAACCTGACACTAGGAGACTGACACGTGCCTTCTGGTGCCGTAGGTAGCTTTTGGAACTGTAGAAAAATAAACTTTGATAGGTATATCGACAAGAAATCAAAAACACGACTTAAAAGCAAATATATAGATGCAAAAGTCTAAGGTTGGGCGATTTAATTAGGTGGCCTAGACTAAAAAAAAAGGTTGATAAACTTGATAAGAACGCTCTTTTTTTTACAACCTCAGCCTTTTTAATCAGCTCACATGAAATCAGATTATTTACCATGATGTAAAGACAATATCACGCTTCTATCGTACAAACTATTTATATCCCAAGGAAATTGCCTACTTGACAAGGAATATGCTTACACTTCTGTTTTTATTATGGAAATGGCTGTTCTTAAGCTTCAAAACCACTAAAGCAATCCTCAATTATCTTTAAATGTGAGTTATAGCTCTGTTAAAGAGACTTTATTGATTGAGCAAGACTAGGTCCATTTCTCACTATTTACCTTAATCTAAAATGAGCTTTACATACATTTTTGTTTTAAAGGATAAAACTTTAAATTTAACATTGTGATACTATAGCGACATTATGATACCTTTTCCCTCCATTTTGGCGTATGTAGTTTTCTTTAGGCGTATGGCATTACTGACCGAGAGGGACATGACATCCAGTTCGGTCGCATGTACGTAAGACTATTTGATGCTCTGGTGACACAAAGCGATGCTCAGGGTACAACTATGGAGGTTGTAGTTTGTTTACACGTACCAGCAATGAGATGATGTGATAATAGCGAATATGAAAATGCGAGCCAGTGGAAGTCTTAAACTAAACTTAGGTCTAATTTACCAAACTCTGGTGATCGTTGGGATAATTCTTCTTAAGATAAAAATACACAAGGTACCAGCAGAATATCGAACCTGGGACCCCTATGTTCGTAGCCAGGTGCACTAATCACTACACCATAGGGCCGGATGCCATCTTCAATGAGTTTCAGTGTTCCGACACGTGGCGCCCATAAAGCGTACTTATTTTAATGAAGCATTTCATGCATATTCTTTAACCATTATTTTAATTTGTACATTTACTCCATAGAGAACCTGGTGAAACACACCCGACTATTAAATTTAAACTTCAGACCACAATAATTTCACGTGGTGAAAAGGAGAAGCCACCACAAAAATAAGTTTACAAAATGTAAAGCAGAGCGTCCATTAGTTCGATGGAGTGAAGCGGCGCGGTGAGGCGCGGTGAGGTGATGTTTGTAGTTTTCAAGTCGGTTTTGTCTCCTCTATTCTGGTCCAGTATGCCAGTCTTTGTGTGAGGTTTTAGCAGTATTCGTGGGGACAATAATGTGTAGTGACAAGGAAGTGTTTTTACTTTCTCTCAACATCTCGGAGAGAAAGTATTGTGATGGTAAAAAAAATAGAAATAAAGATTTTGATAAATGTCGACGTTTCACTTACCTCCTGAAACCAAAAAAGTTGTTTTCGCAATGCCGTCTGCCTGTGCCTAAAGCTAGAGTTGAAACTATTTTGCCGATCAAGCTAAAACTTGATATCTGGGATTTTCATTAAGTCCCCCGAGGGATTTTTGGAATCAGATATAGGGCAAAAAGAGAAAAAACCATTTTCTCGAAATTCACCGTAACGATATGGATTAAATTCTATACTTAAGACACTTTTTATGATTATAAACAAGATGGTTATTCTCATTTTCTCATGAAAATCTCTTTGAGGGTACTTTACATGAGGGGAATTTTCAATTTTTTTTATAAATTCTCCTCAACTATTTGAAATACGAAATAACTAATGAGTGTAAAATTGTAGTACTATTAAAGATAAAAAGCTTTTATCTGAAATATGTTTTATAAAAGCAATCATTTATGGGATATAATCAGATATACAAAATGTATCCAAAACATTGCATCAAACTTTGGCAGGCTATTCCTTGGGAGAAAATAGAATAATTCACATCAGCAACCTAGGGTCCATCTTAAATATTAAGGGCGGTATACACCCCTAAAGATAGAGCTAAAAACGGCTGTTGTGTGAAATATTATTAAAACTACTAGGGTATTACAACGAATTTGTGTATCCTACTTATTGAAACCTTGATCATTAATCAACTAAATGTGCTGTTACCGTTACCCACCCCCATCAAGTAAAAAATAAGGGGGTTGTAACACTTTTTTCTGCATTAAAATAAGTCAGAGTAAGTATTACCAATTGTGACTTAAGATTATAAAACATGGAGTAAAAATTAATAAAAAAGGTGTCTTGGAGAAACGGTCTATCTTTCCTCATTTTCGAAATAATCATTCATGTTTGATTTCAAAGATAAGTGTTAATTATTTCCAGCCAGTATAGCTGTGTTTCTTCCCCCCTCTTTCCCCCACTATGGTTATTACTATCTTCCCCTCCCTCCACGAACAGGCTGCATCAGTCCACATGACTGTACTGCATGTTGCGTGCATTACTACTCAAATGGCAAAGTGCACCACGCAAAAATGATAGACAAGGTCATGGTGTACGGTGAAGCTAGAGGAAACGCAAGAGCAGCTGCACGGTTATATCACGAGAGATATCCTGCGTGACGTCAACCTTATCACCGAACCTTCACCGATGTCACTCAGTGACTTCGTGAAGCAGGTACATTTCAGCTACGAGGGGGATCTGGTCACCCTTGGAATGTTCGCACTCCAATGGTCGAAAAGAGGTACTGAAGTAAGTGGACGACAATGCTTCAACGAGCACACGTGCCATTGCGTACGGAACAAATGTGTCCTCCACAGTATGGTGGGTCATGCATGATCAGCTGCTATATCCATACCACATGCGAAAGGTGCAGGCATAGTGGCCAGCATATTATACTCCTCGACATGATTTCTCCAACTGGTTTCTGCAGCAATGCGGAGTGGTTCTTGATTTCTCCGCTATAGTCTGGTTTTCCGATGAGGCAACATTCACCAGAGACAGCTATTTTAATAGTAAAAATAGTCACATTTGAAATTATGTGACCCTTATGCAACTGTCATCATAGGCAACCAGGATAGATTATCTGTCAATATATAGGTGGACATTGTCGTTAACCATCTCATTGGCCCTTACCTGATGCCACAACGCACATTTACATTGACACAGTTCCTCGAGAATGTACCGCTATCCGTTCGTTAACGTATGTGGCTACAACACGATGGTGCCCCACCTCATTTCACAAGAGCTGTGCGTGACTACTTCAACACTGCATTTCCTGCCCAATGAATAGGAAGAGGTGGGTCTGTCTGTTACGTGGCCACCATGCTCTCCTGACCTTAATCCATTAGACTTATTTCTGTGGGGCTTTGCCAAAGATTTGGTGTACGAGACAGCTGTTGAATCAATGGAAGACTTGTTAGCCAGGATAGGTGCTTCATGTGATAAGGTTTAAGAAACACCACGTGTTTTCAAAAGAGTACGCCAGTCATTGATACGCCGCCTCAATTAGTGCAATGACGTTAGGGGCCACCATTTTTAACACTTGCTATGAATTTTCTTTTGAAGCTAGGAACTAAAACATACAAGAATTACAATTAGTATTTCTTAATTTAGCTTTCAATACTCCAGTGAGTGTAATGAATAAAATCCCAGCCAAGTGTAAACTGTGTAAGCATAACTCACTGATCTAATAAATAGCAACTCATCGGAGCTTTTGAAGAAGGAAAAGTATCTGAGTTTCTCCACCATAACACACAAACCATTATTTCTACCAAATAATGTACACGTGATGCATAGTCACACGTGCCGGTAAAAATAGTTAAACGAGTGCAGTGCGAAGTAACACCGCGATTATGGCTGCCTACCTGGAAGGCATTTACACTTGTCTCTGAGCTCAAGCTTGTGTGACTATCTCGGAAACGGGGAGAGCTAGACAGTTTCTCCAAGACACCTTTTTTGTTAATTTTTACTCCATGTTTTGTAATCTTAAGTCAAAATTGGTAATACTTACTCTGACATATCTTATTGCAGATAAAAGTGTTACAATCCCCTCCCCCCCTCATTTTTTACAAGATAGGGGTTGGTAATGGTAACAGCACATTTATTTTATTAATGATCAAGGTTTCAATAAGTAGTATACAAGGATTCATTGTAATGCCCTAAGTAGTTTTCATAATATTTCACACAACAGTATTTTTTAGCTCTATCGTCAGGGATGTATAGAACCCTTAATATTCAAGATGGACCCTAGGTTGCTGATGTGAATTATTCTATTTTCACCCAAGGAATAGCCTGCCAAAGTTTGATGCGATGTTTTGTATACACGTTGTATATATACCTTTTAGTTGGGGTCTTTGAAACTGTATTTTATTCGTATGCTCTTTACTAGACAAATAGGTTTCTCTTTTCTTAATTTCTTTGTAACAGTGTTCCTGCTTCCATATACTTTCCATAGAATAAGTAAGTAACAGTGTATATTATTTCATTTATGATCATTAGTGTAGTTCTTGTACAGCAATGTATAGACTTATTATTTTGTTTCACTAATCTTATGAGCCAGTGGCGTGCGGTGACTTTTCTCAAAGAGGACTAGGTTTGAAGACACCTTTCATTATGGGGTTAAAGAGGAATACTCTCCATATAATGTACAATAATGTTAACTTAGCAAATACACTTTTACAGGTCATAGGGTAGGCAAATTTCTCCCTCCAACCGATTCACAATATTTAGACATGGAATAAACAAACAAATACATAAATAAATAAAACCAAAACTAGGAAAAAAATAAACACATAAATAATTACGTGTATAGTCTTTCATTTTTGTTTTAGCAGAAATGTCTGGAGTTGGCCTACTTTTCATTATTACTTGCTGCTTTTCTTCAAAAGACCCGCCTCGGTGGTGTAGTTGGCTAACGCGCATGTCGTGTTGAGCTCGACTGCTGAGGACGGGGAGATCGAGGTTCGAATCTCGGTCGGGTGAACTGGGGGTGGTTTTTCCTAAATGGTTTTCCACTCTCCCTCCACGCAAATGCGGGTTCACTTCCTCTAATTCAACCTTCCCAATTCCTAACCCATTAGAGTAATTAGTACTTAAAGCGTATAACCCGAACGGGTAGTAAGACGTGGTGCTAAATATATATTATTATATTCTTCAAAAGTGAGGGCTCCAAACAAAACTGCGAATAATTGGTCGAGAGCACAGCATTGAGAAAGGCACTGCTACACCCCACTGAACTACCTTCACTAACTCTGCTACTTGTCTCAGGTCCCTTCCCCAAGCTTCGTTGTGAGGGAACAGTTTTCAAATCCGAGTCCCCTTCCATATTTCACACTTTCAAACACTGTCAAACTAAATTGACAATCGAACACTTTAACACTTCACAAGATCTCTTTCATCAATGGGAACAATTACATAAGCTTAACAACCACAACACTACCACTTATAAAAAGCAAACCCAAATTACATTTACCTGTGACAGAACGCCAAGTGTTAGCATATCTCTTATTATAGAGACGGACCAGGCTGGTTTCACCTAGTCCTTTCCCCGGTAAGAGCCGATAAGACTCGAGCGCTTCCGATGTTAGTTAGGAGAGGGGAAGGGGTCCGCGCAAGCAGCAGGAATATCATTGAGTATTGTGACAGCGCTTCTGATGTTAGTGTGTTGTCATTGTAGAGAGGGAAGGGGGTGTGGGGGCAGCGCACAAATAGCTAGAATATCGTTGAGTATTGTGACGCAAATTGAGACTCATATAGATTTTATTTTATGCTTTTATTTCTCGTTAAAATTTAACTCAAAATAAATAAACTAGAAATGTCTGGGGACTAGCCTAGTCCTACTAGTCCATTGACGGCACGCCACTGTTATGAGCTTTTAGTGAATGCATGACCCGCTCCGTTCCGCTCTACCGGCCTATTGGACGAAGCTCCATTCATTTACATGCATTTTGTTTGGGGGCCATTTTGATGCGCGCCGCTCCGTCCCAACGACCTTGTGGACGCTCAGCTTTAATAGCCTATTTTTGATACTTTATAAAAATGGCTTTCTAAAGTAAGATCTCGTTGATAAGAAAATGTTTTGATAGATTATAAATTGCTAAAATAGTGTTATTATATTTGGACGGAGTGAGAACTCCAACTGTCACTTTTTATAACTAATATTAATACCTGCAAAATAATACTTACTTAATATTTATATATGTTATATTAATGAACAAATATATACCTATTAAAATATATATTTACATATGTTAATATAACATACACGCACATATATTAATTAAAGTTTATATAAATACATATATATTAATATTATATTATATGTTATTGAACCCTATTTCTACCCTAACGGCTAACTTAGAGAGGTTCAAATACAAAAAAAAAAAAGTCAGCAAAATGAAATAGTGTAATGAGTGAGGGAAAAATATCAGAAAAAGCTGGGCTAAACATAAACAATACCCAGCACACGCAATTAGGAACTATTGCGGACTTGTCCCCACGGTCAACCTCAACAATATATAACAATAAACAAGAACGTAGCTATACCTCTGATTTTATTACCACACAACAATTTAGCTAGCATATTATATCTAAGGATGAATGTAAAAAGGGGTAAGTACAAATATTATCGTCAAGAGTTGTTTATTAAATATTCAAAAGATATGGACAACAATTAATTTTAATAGATAATCTTAAGAAAAAATAGGGTATACAATATGTTGTAATCTTAATACCATGGCCTCATATGAAGGGCGCCAAACGTATAAGTGATTACCATCACTAATCACGTCAACAAAGATAATAGTTAGGTAAAAAGAACAATAAATGACTCATCAATTTAACCTAAGCCTAATTTCCAATGTTCATTACAAAAATATTTAAAATTATTTTATGCCAGTATCCTTTAATTTCTCTGTTCCGTAAAAAGGGAACATATACTTAAACCTAAAATTATTATATATTTTATGTTGGCGTTAGCTAGAGAAATCCATATTTAGTTTTCCAACACTTAACAAATTACCAACCATAAACTTTGTTGTAAAGGCGGCTATCATTGACATCTTACATGCGCTGATGGTGCCCGGTAAATTAAGTTCATGTGTGAACATTTGAAGTTAAACATTAATAGAACTACTCTATAGACGGTATCTAATAACATTAAAGTTCAATATAATAAAGATAAACCTTAAGTCTCACAAGGAGTAATATTATTAACAACGTTTCTAGATATATGCTTCCTTGTTAGAGTGCAAAGTTTGAGTCCGTTATACTTGAAGTAAATTTTTAGTACTTAAAAATATTATTATCATCAGATATTCCACTTTTATTCAAATTCAAGGTTTAAGACCATTAATACTCGAAATAAATACAAGTGTAAAAGAAATATTATTATAAACAATATCATTAGATATTCCATTTTTTTGTTAAAGTTCAAAGTTTAAGTCCACTAATACTTGAAATAAATACTAAGCGCAAAGTTTAAGTCTATCAATATTTGAAATAATTACTAGGTGCGAAGCTCAAAGTTTAAGTCCATTAATACTTGAAATAAATACAAGTTCAAAATAAATATTATTATAAACAATATCATTATATATTCCATTTTTTGTTAAAGTTCAAAGTTTAAGTCCATTAATACTTGACATAAATACTAAGTGCAAATTTCAAAGTTTAAGTCAATTTATATTTAAAATAATTACTAAGTGCCGAAAGATAATTTTGAAAAATAAAAGATAACGCCGAAAAAGAATGTTGCTAACATTATTAATTTCCGAAGCCTTCGCTTGCTCGAGCGATTACCAAAGCCAATCCAAGAATGTCACTTCACTCACACGATCACTCTTTTATACGGTAAAACACAGTCCACAGAACACGGAACGATGGGATGACAAGGAGGGGGAAGTTCTACGAGCGTCTAGACTGGAGTAGAAACGGAACTTTGGCACTTGCGAAGAGTTTATTATTTCCAACCGAAGATCTTTGGTTCGGGGGAGTCGTCGCTGAGCGTTGAATAGGCGCGGCCTCAGTATATCGTGGTTAGTCGTCTTGTTAAGTTGTGTGTGTTTCGATGGGCCGGTCGTGTGTGTAGTTGATCCAGCACTAGACGGTGTCGGTACAATTGGGTAAGTCAATTGTATTTGGTTTGGTTGTGGTTAGCTTGTGGCTAATGCTACATTATATATTATATATATTAATGAAATTTAAATTTAATAAAACCCACCATAAAAAATTTAGTAAAAAGAATTTTTTATCACATTTTCAAAATGTTTCATATTCATAGGGCCACATATTTATTTTAGCACCACGTCTTTCTATTCGTTCAGGCTATACGCTTGAGCAAAGCCCACACTTTTAACAGTAGACCGTAACGTAACCTCAACGCGTACCATGATCGCGATAATTTGGACGGGACCTTGTAACTTCGCCGCGAACATGGAGGTGTCAAAAAGGTCAGTTACACACATTGAGGATTTTTCCATTGCGGAGAATTTACCGTCGCCACCAATACAATGGCACGAAGAGGTATATTGATGCTTACACATTAGGTGGAAAAGTAAACTCACGGTAAATTTTTCATTGGTGGTAGCAGTGCAGCCACCCACTGCCACTATAATCGACGGTAGTTTTGCCTTCGCCATCCAATCAGTGGCGTACGTAACTAAATGCACGCTTACACACCCAGTGAATTTTCAGCCGTTCAGAATCATTCTAGTGGTGTGTTGTTGTGTTGCTCCATTTTGTGTCATCCTCCCTCAACTCTTCAAACAACGTATAGAAAGATCCAACCTCCTTTCTCCTTTGATTAATTGGATTGTAGCGTTTATTACCATAAAGCTACAAGAGTCAAAGAAATCAGCAAGATTGGACATTATTAAAAATAAAAACGAGTGAACTCACCATTGCCCCATTCAGTAGTTACGCCTCCCAAGTTGACTACCCGCACAAGCACAACATACCATGATAATCATAACGTACAGACTAAGCGCGTGAAGATTGTGTAAGCTTGAACTGTGATTCATCGCGGGGCATGTTGGGAAATATGTGACATACATGCCCAATAAGATGGTTCTAGGTCTTTCTCCAAACTATTCAATTGTTCTACCTCCGTCTGGTTATCCCTTCCCTTTCTTATTTGTTTTGCGATTGCCTTTGTTTTCGTTACCCCATTTTCCCCCTCTCTGAGAAAGAATGTTAGCGTATATAATGGTGTAGTTCAGATGTGTGATTTAATATTGTCAGGATACTGGCCTTGGACACATATTGGTGTCCAGGATGATATAAGGTACAAAATTCTATTTCGGCTATTATAATTTAAAATTCTTTTTCGGCCAATAAATGTTAAAATTAGACTTTCCAGAATTTATAGATAATTACGCAAGTATATCGCGTAATACTTCGATATCTTGATATGTAAAATTAGTTATGATAAATATTGTTTGTCATTATATTAGATTTCTAGACGCAAAGTCCCCCCTTTGGGCTTGCGTGATATTAATATTTTCAATATAAATGAGACACCATATTTTTTAGAGATTAGTGGTTCATTGTATGATGGTTAAAACTTATATTCCATCTGGCGTGAGACCCCATATTTTTGCGAATATTGGTCTGATATTGTTATGAGAATTATGTTATTAACTTATGATAAAACAGATTTTTTATTCAGTAGTATTGTTGCTATTTATTATAGGTAATCTTTTTATAATATATTTTAAAACCTTGGCAACCTTGGTTGAATTGAAATTATTGTTTGGGATCAGTTTTAAAACCCACCTGACGGGAATAAGGCTTTGTCATCTTAAGGACGCTTGGTCCGGTGTTGTATTTATTTTATATACAAGTGTTAATACTTGGAAAGTATTACAAGTACTTTAAGTTGAATCTTTTGTGGAAGTCATTGATGACTCGAGTAATCGATTATTAGTTAAGTTTAGGGTGTTTGATAATACCCAAGGCTATAGTTGTAGCATGTCAATCAGACAGATTGGACAGTTACAAGTAAAAGTCAATATTTTTATAATTTATGCAAGAAAAAAACTATATTAACATTTAATTTAATCTAACTCAAAGTTTATTTTCTTTGACTAAATGCAGTATAATAAAACTACTTATCTCCCTACATTCAAACACGTAGTTGGTCAAAAATATTGTATTTTGATAAATACTGTAGCAGATATCAAATAAGAGGATTAATATTATCATATTTATGAATAAAATACGTTAACGCAGACCCGTTGCCATTAGATGATGTCGGATAAATTTTCTTACGCTTGCCATGCTGTCCACAAGAACAAATAGTAAAGTATATCTATATCACAAATTCTCATCAAAATAATAATGGATCCTAAATATTATAATAATACCAGAGATATTTAAATAGAAATTGCTTTCATATCCACTCACCCAGTCAAGATGTTCTTCGATTGAATTGCCACATGGTAGAAGAAAATTATTCAAAGATGGCAGCCACACGTGCTTACATTATAACACCTGACTAAGGAAAGGAGAGCATATCGAGTTTGACCTACTGACCCACTCCACGTCAAAAGACTCTAGCGGTGAGCCAAGGAAGCTTGTTCCTCCTTTTCCCCGCAAGTGGATTTCTCTTGTTATTTTCTCTTTTTGCCCACCTTCGTCCATATTTCTTCTTTCTATGTTCCTGTATTTATCACCTTCTCTGCTTTGTTCCGTTCGTATCAGATTTAACACTCTATAAAGACCCCCAGCCAGTTCCCCATTAAAGGCAATTTACTGCAACCCAGCGTTGAAGGAGGAACTTCTTCTCCGTGCCACATAAAAGAACACGACGACCATGAAGCTTGGGCCGTCGGATACGCCGCCACCATGGATAGGATGGCGGACTTTCGATTTAAAAAAACGTCAAACTAGAGACATCGGATCCACCTCAGCTATGGATGGGGCCACGGACTTCGTTCAATTAAGTATCATCAAATAATCAAACGAGTCCTTATGACTTGAAATATAATTTTTGTAGTAAAAATAGGCAATGTCTATTTCCTTCTTGTAATATTCTGTATATAGTCGGAGATGATTTTCGTTTGTTTTGAGAGTATATCGAATGGACAATGGATCAACTTCAAGTCTTGTTGACTTCCTAGCTTAAGTTTTATTTTGTTGTTTAAATATTGTGTCCTCCAGAATGAGGGACAAGTCAAATAATTATTAGTTTCATGTATTATACATTAGTCCTAGAGACTATGTTGCTCTGTATATTTACCATACAGTCTTTACGCCACGAGCCTTGGGCTTGGAATACAGTAATGTCTTAGTTGGAGACTTGCTAAACTTCCACAAGTTCCATTTGTCTAATTTGACTCAATGTTTCTTATGACGCCGTAAACATCATGTACACCTGTTTAATTTTTAGATGGCTACAACCAGGTTGTCTGTATTGGATTACATACCTCAGTTGAGTTGGTGGAATTCTTTATTTTGTGTTGGTTAAGCAGTGACGCTTCTCGCACGGTATTAGCCTCGGTAAGAAAACCGGGGAACTGCTATAGAGTCATAGTGGGGTTCGCGCAAATAATATCCTTTTTCTTTGCCAAGTTTTTGGGATTCTATTGTGTTAGTGTTACTCTTAGCTTATATGCAACTAGGTTTTCGTGTACTATAGAATGCGTTGTCAGTACCGTAAGGGAAAGAGACCGGCCATAGTACTATTTTGTTGACATCTGCTTATTAGCCATCAACCACTATATTCAAGGAACATTTCTATTGTTTATCATTATATTAAATGTTTTAAAGAGTTTAATTTACAACCCAAACTGGCTTAACTGATTTAAAGTTATATATGTAATTATATCTTGTTTTATATTTTGTTATTAAATACTTGATTATTTTCTTCTTTAGAGAAATTCATCCAGTAGACCGGCTCCTGCACAGCCCTGATAGCTACAACAGAATTATCAAATTCACAATATCTTATTGCCTGCACTAAAATTCAAAGTCTAACCCGTAATATCATTGTAAACCTTAATTTTGTCATATCTGTTCTTTTTATGTTTAATAAATCTATTTATTGTTTAAACCTAATTATTTTTATATTAAATGGATACCTTGTAGGGAATAGCCTTTCAAGCTGCGCGACTTTCAATATTTATCACTTTTGCTTAATGGGTTAATTTACTTATATTGTAATAGAGTATTTATATCTTGTTTATGAACTTGTATTTTGACTTTTTCATGTACTAACTCATCATGAATGGCGAGGATTCTGTCACCTCTGAACTCAATGCTTCTGAGGAACAACAACCCCCTGTCGAGGACTTTGAAGTTATTCAACAGATATCACAGGCTGAGTTAGTTTCAGCAATCCGAGAGAAGGGATGGATTGTAGACAAAGACGCATCGGTGAGTGAGTTGCGGGCAACTCTTAAGTTTTTGAATTCTCAACCAGTTGGGTCTATATTGTCTAATACTCCCCCTGTAGTACAACAGCTCAATAAAATCAGTAAAAGGTTAAATTACATCAATCAAGAATTAGAAACTATTCCGATTGCTGACCTCCCAACTAATGTAAACACGTCTCAAACAGCAACTAATAATATTTCTGAGATTACTAAAGCTAAAGTACTATCACGTTTTCTAGAGAAAGTACCTCCCTGTGACGGTCAGAATTATGTAATTTTATTTAAATTTCTTTTAGAAATCAATAAATTTTGTGACTTGAATATTGATAGTGAAATTGAGTTTCTTACATTGTGTCTAAGTAAGACAAGTGGCTATTTAAAGCAACTTTTAGTAAAATGTTTAAATGTAGGTCTATCATGGAGGAATTGTAGACACAATATTTTAAACATATTGATCCCGCCTAGGGCTAACACTAGTCTGAAGACTCAATTTGTGAATAGGTTTCAGGAACCCCAAAAAACATTTAGAAATTTCATATTATCTGTCTCAGAGGCAGCTAAGATTCTAGAGCTCTATGATGAACGAGAAATAGTAATTACTATTCTAGAAAATGTTTCGCCTTTAACTAGACGCCATTTTGTATTTGTTTCACAACCATCTTCAATGGCAGAACTACATATGTTAGCCTCGCAAATATAAAGTTCTATGCTAGCTGAGCAAGAGTATTTAGTTTCAAATCCTTCACCAACTATAGATACTAGAAATAATTCAAGTTACATTTATAATAAAACTAAAGGTTACAGTTATAACAAGACCTCCCGAACACAGGATTATAAAACCCCAGCAATTAACACTCAAAGTAATGTAAATGTAAAGAGAAATATGTAATCTATTAAGTATTTTAATAGTGGACTAATGGGTCACTACAAAAGTAAGTGTAGGTAAAAAAAACTAAGAGTGCGCCAGCATAGACATGGCTTAGCTGGAGACCGCAAACACATGTCATGTACCTTGGAACCGATTATTAGAGTTAATATTAATAGTATTTCATGTCTTGGACTTATTGATACTGGAGCGAGTTGCTCATTCATAAATTCTAACTTTATTCAAAATTTATCTAATTTACACCCTTTGTCAGATAGACATTTTCAAAATAAACACTCTACTATAGCTAATGGTACCACACTTGGAATTAATAAAAGCATATTGTGTAATATTAAAATTAAAGGCTTTACCTGGAGACATCATTTATCCAGTGTTGATAATTTACCTTATGATATAATATTAGGCATAGATTTCCTGTCTAAAACTAATTCCCAAATTGATTTAAAGAATAATAATGTTTTTTTTTTAATTTAACCCCTCTGTTAAAATTAAATTTGAGAAAATAGTAAACCCGCAAAAGAACATTTTGTTCAGTAATCCACCCAGGGAACTTAGTGCAACTTTAAATATTTTCTCGGATACCATATCAACTAAGTGGGGGAATTGCGATGTTTTTCCTTATCAAATCTCTTTGTCTAATTACAAACCAGTCAGGTCACCCCCCTATTCTTGTTCACCCCCTAAATTGAAAGTGTTTAGAGAACTGGTCCAAGATCTACTTAATAAAGGTGTTATTAGACCTTCACGTTCTGCCTATGTTAGTCCTGCGTTTATAATCCTTAAAAAAGATAGTGGGCATAGACTAATAGTAGACTATAGGAAAATAAATAAGCAGATTGTCTTTGATCCATACCCCATGCCTACTGTTTAGGAGGGAGGGAGGGGGGGCAAAGGACTATAGTTTAATAGACCTTAATGCTAGCTTTCTTCAGTGTGCTCTAACAGAAGAATCAAAACAGTATACGGCCTTTGTTACGTCCTGGGGATGTTATGAATATAATGGAGTTCCGCTCGGGATAACATGTAGAGGAGCTGCGTTGAGTCGAGTGTTGGACCATATTTTGGCAGATTTTAAGTTCAAATTTGTTTTCAATTACTTATATGATATCTGTGTTTATAGTCAGTCCTTAGAAGAACATTCTGAACATGTTAGATTAGTATTACAACGTCTTAGAGAGGCAGGTCTAACTGTGAACCCTATTTAACCCCTCTGTTAAAATTAAATTTGAGAAAATAGTAAACCCGCAAAAGAACATTTTGTTCAGTAATCCACCCAGGGAACTTAGTGCAACTTTAAATATTTTCTCGGATACCATATCAACTAAGTGGGGGAATTGCGATGTTTTTCCTTATCAAATCTCTTTGTCTAATTACAAACCAGTCAGGTCACCCCCCTATTCTTGTTCACCCCCTAAATTGAAAGTGTTTAGAGAACTGGTCCAAGATCTACTTAATAAAGGTGTTATTAGACCTTCACGTTCTGCCTATGTTAGTCCTGCGTTTATAATCCTTAAAAAAGATAGTGGGCATAGACTAATAGTAGACTATAGGAAAATAAATAAGCAGATTGTCTTTGATCCATACCCCATGCCTACTGTTTAGGAGGGAGGGAGGGGGGGCAAAGGACTATAGTTTAATAGACCTTAATGCTAGCTTTCTTCAGTGTGCTCTAACAGAAGAATCAAAACAGTATACGGCCTTTGTTACGTCCTGGGGATGTTATGAATATAATGGAGTTCCGCTCGGGATAACATGTAGAGGAGCTGCGTTGAGTCGAGTGTTGGACCATATTTTGGCAGATTTTAAGTTCAAATTTGTTTTCAATTACTTATATGATATCTGTGTTTATAGTCAGTCCTTAGAAGAACATTCTGAACATGTTAGATTAGTATTACAACGTCTTAGAGAGGCAGGTCTAACTGTGAACCCTAATAAAGTGACGTGGGGCACTGATTCTATTAAATATTTGAGATATATTATTTCTAAGGCAAATATTCTTGTAGACTCTGAGCGGATTAGTCTGATAGTTAACTTCCCGTTTCCCAAGAATTTAAAACAGGTTCAACGTTTTGCGGGATTGTGCGCCTACTATTCAAGGTTTATTCCTTCCTTTTCGGAGTTAGCATCCCCATTAAACCAGCTAAAAAAGAAGGGTGTACAATTTGTCTGGAGAGACGAACAAAAAAGTGCCTTTTATAAACTTAAACAAAATTTGATATCCCCTAATATTTTGAAAATGCCTGATTTTTCACTTCCTTTCGAGCTTAAGGTTGATGCATCTTCTTATGCCCTTAGAGCAGTGCTATCCCAGCGATAACCTGAAGGATTGCTTCCTGTAGCTTTTGCAAGCAAAACGTTAAATGAGGCTCAGAAGAGGTACAGTCTTTATGAAAAGGAATGTCTTGCTTGCCTATTTTCAATAGAAAAGTTTGCAGACTATTTAGAGCAACGCGAGTTTATTTTGTATACTGATAATAGGGCTTTATCTTGGATGTTTAACCACCTTAAACAGCTAGGTAAGATAGGCCGTTGGGTTCTAAGGCTATCACAGTTTAAATTTACCACTGTACATGTCCCGGGAAAAGATAATGTAGTTGCCGATGTTTTATCTCGTATTAATGAGGGAGTGTTCCCTATACTTGCCTGTACTAGCACTTCTAGTTTAAATGTAATTAGTACAATCCCGGAATCTTTTGTGTCCCAAAGACAACATCAATTGGACGACCCCTACTGTAATGAGATTGTTGGTAAGTTAGCTAATGGTGAGACTGTAGGCCATTTTTTCATGCATAGAGACTTGCTATGTGTGCGGGGTGAAAACAAAAAGGGCAGAAAGATTTTTGTTCCCTCTAAATTAAGGGATGTGATCCTTAAATATTTTCACAATTCAACCTTTGGAGGCCACTTGTGTATTTTTAAGACCCATCGTAAAGTTTCTCAGGAGTTTTTTTGGCCCAATATGTATCAGGACGTTAGACAATGGATTAGGAAGTGTGATGAGTGTCTGTGAGCCAAGCCCTCTCAGAACACTCATTATGGGTTACATTCTGCAGATTTCGCTCATAACCCGTGGGATATTGTGTGTGTGGACTTCGTAGGGCCCATCACTTGTTCTACCAGTGGGATTACCTGTGTGCTTAATCTCATTGATGGTTTTTCTAAATTTGTTGTAATAATTCCCCTTAGAGATATGAAAGCTACCACCACCCTGAAAGCCTTATCTGATAGGGTGTGGGCTATTTTTGGGGCTCCTAGAAAGATAGTCAGTGATAATGGACCCTGTTTTCGATCCAAGGTATTTCAAGACATGTGTTTTGCATGGGGAATCAAGCACGTAACCACTAGCCCTTATAATCCTGCTCCTAATCAAGTAGAGAGGTTTAATAGAAACCTCAATATTGCTTTAAGCATTTATCATGGCACTTTCCAGCCTCACTGGGATAAAGAGCTAAACTTTCTATCCCTTGCATTTAACTCAGCTGTTCACGAGTCTACTGGAGCTACCCCCTCCTCTTTGTTGCTTGGTAGAGAGCTGAGCCATCCTCGCTAGCTATTTGGGACGTTGACCCTCTGGTTGGGGATAGTGGGACCTCAACTCATTATGAAAGGTGTAAGTTTGCCTTTCATAATTTGCGGAGATCCAGAGCCAGAGTGGCCGCTGCTTACAATCTAGGGCGGCTTCCTGTAAATGTATCTGTAAATGATAAGGTTATGTGCCGAACGTTCTCGTTGAGTTCAGCTGTGGACAGAATCTCAGCCAAGCTCACTCCGAAATGGAGTTGACCATGGAGAATTACCTCATTCCTAACATCTGTATCTGTTTTATTGGAACTTGTGGAAGACCAGCGTCAAAGTCGTCGGGCTCATGTGAGCCACTTAAAGAAGGTACCTTAAGTATTGTAAATATGTAAATATTAGTGCTGTAAATCATGTTGTTTACTTTGTTAAATCTAAATTTGTGTTAAAATTTGCTGCTAGGTCTAGCAGCCCAAGTAACTCTACATTCATAGGAACGTAAACGTATTTGTTCAAAGAATCAGAATTTACTAATAATTTTCTCCTGACGAGATATATTGTTATCGTAAGATTCAGAATTTACTAATTTTTCTCCTGATGAGAATATAAATTTCCAAAACTAATGTTATGCTACTATGTTATAGTAAGAATCAGAATTTACTAATAATTTTCTCCTGACGAGCTGTAATGTTATAGTAAGATTCAGAATTAACTAATTTTTCTCCTTGTGAGAATATAAAATTCCCAAACTAATGTTATGTTACTATGTTATAGTAAGAATCAGAATTTACTAATAATGTTCTCCTGACGAGATATAATGTTATAGTAAGATTCAATTAATAATCAGAATTTATTAATAATTTTATCCTGACGAGATATAATGTTATAGTAAGATTAAGTTAAGAATTAGAATTTACTAATAATTTTCTTCTGACGAGATATAATGTTATAGTAAGATTCAGTTAAAAGTCAAAATTTACTAATAATTTACTCCTGACGAGATATATTGCTATAGTAAGAATCAGAATTTACTAATTTTTTTCCTGATGAGAAAATAAATTTCCAAAACTAATGTCATGTTACTATGTTATATTAAGAATCAGTATTTACTAATAATTTTCTTTTAATAAAATATATGTATATATATTTTTTTAACCATAAATAGATTTATTAAACATAAAAAGAACAGATATGACAAAATTAAGGTTTACAATGATATTACGGGTTAGACTTTGAATTTTAGTGCAGGCAATAAGATTTTGTGAATTTGATAATTCTGCTGTAGCTACCAGGGCTGTGCAGGAGCTGGTCTACTAGATAAATTTCTATAAAGAAGAAAATAATCAAGTAGTTAATAACAAAATATAGAACAAGATATAATTATATATATAACTTTGAATCAGTTAAGCCAGTTTGGGTTGTAAATTAAACTCTTTAAAACATTTAGTATAATGATAAACAATAGAAAAGTTCCTTGAATATAGTGGTTGATGGCTAATAAGCAGGTGTCAACAAAATAGGACTATGGCCAGTCTCTTTCCCTTACGGTACTGCCAACGCATTGTATAGTACACGAAAACCTAATTGCATATAAGCTAAGAGTAACACTAACACAATAGAATCCCAAAAACTTGGCAAAGAAAAAGGATATTATTTGCGCGAACCCCACTATGACTCTATAGCAGTTCCCCGGTTTTCACACCGAAGCTAATACCACGCGAGAAGCGTCACTGCTTAACCAACACAAAATAAAGAATTCCACCAACTCAACTGAGGTATGTAATCCAATACAGACAACCTGGTTGTAGCCATCTAAAAATTAAACAGGTGTACATGATGTTTACGGCGTCATGCGAAACATTGAGTCAAATTAGACTAAGTCTCTCACTAAGACATTTCTGTATTCCAAGCCCAAGGCTCGTGACGTAAAGACTGTATGGTAAATATACAGAGCAACATAGTCTCTGGGACTAATGTATAATACATGAAACTAATAATTATTTGACTTGTCCCTCATTCTGGAGTACACAATATTTAAACAACAAAATAAAACTTAAGCTAGGAAGTCAACAAGACTTGCAGTTGATCCATTGTCAATTCGATATACTCTCAAAACAAACGAAAATCATCTTCGACTATGTACAGAATATTACAAGAAGGAAATAGACATCGCCTATTTTTACTACAAAAATTATATTTCAAGTCATAAGGACTCGTTTGATTATTTGATGATACTTAATTGAACGAAGTCCGTGGCCCCATCCATAGCTGCGGTGGATCCGATGTCTCTAGTTTGACGGGTTCTTTTTATCGAAAGTCCGCCATCCTGTCCATGGTGGCGGCGTATCCGATGGCCCAAGCTTCGTGGTCGTCGTGTTCTTTTATGTGGCACGGAGCAGAAGTTCCTCCTTCAACGCTGGGTTGCAGTAAATTGCCTTTAATGGGGAACTGGCTGGGGGTCTTTATAGAGTGTTAAATCTTATACGAACCGAACAAAGCAGAGAAGGTGATAAACACAGGGACATAGAAAGGTTAAATACGGACGAAAGCGGGCAGAAAGAGAAAATAACAAGAGAAATCCACTTGCGGGGAAAAGGAAGAACAAACTTCCTTGGCTCACCGCTAGAGTCTCTTGACGTGGAATGGGTCAGTAGGTCAAACTCGATTTGCATTCCTTTCCTTAGTCAGGTGTTATAATGTAAGCACGTGTGGCTGCCATCTTTGAATAATTTTCTTCTATCATGTGGCAATTCAATCGAAGAACATCTTAACAGGGTGAGTGGATATGAAAGCAATTTCTATTTAAATACCTCTGGTATTATTATAATATTTAGGATCCGTTATTATTTTAATGAGAATTTGTGGTATAGATATACTTTACTATTTGTTCTTGTGGACAGCATGGCAAGCGTAAGCAAATTTATCCGACATCATCCAATGGCAAAGGGTCTGCGTTAACGTATTTTATTCATAAATATGATAATATTAATCCTATTCTTTGATATCTGCTACAGTATTTATCAAAAGACGATATTTTTGACCAACCACGTGTTTGAATGTAGGGAGATACGTAATTTTATTAGACTGCATCGAGTCAGAGAAAATAAACTTCGAGGTAGATTCAATTAAATATGTTAATATAGTTTCTTTCTTACATAAATTATAAAAATATTGATTTTTACTTGTAGCTGTCCAATCTGTCTGATTGACATGCTAAATTGCTTTTATAATATTCTCATATAATTTTTTCTTTGTATTGTGCATTATTCAATCTATCCATATCTTATATTAATAAATAAACTATTATTTAAAAATATTATTTTTTACTTTTCATATACCTATGTTCTACCCTTCACTGATAGCCGTAGGATTTTCCAATATTTAAGTTATTGAATATTTCTAGATTGGGTTCGGAGAAGCAGAAGACAAATAAATGGACCTGAGTACGGTATATTTACTTTGTGATCGTCCTATCGGCTCCTCTGCATTTATTATGTTTTGGGATTCTTATTTATTATTAATGTTGTGCACCAGCCTTTATCCTGAGGTGAATAAGGGCGGTGTTACAGGATGAACCCTGATAAGCCTATTTTTTCTTTTCCTGTTTCTTCGGCGATGGTATAGCCATAAAGTAAGAATTTGTTCACTGTTAATTTCAAACAATACTAATTAATAAATAATTTAAAACTTAACTATTAAATTATAATAAAATCAAAACTTAGAAAGAGCACACTTCACTCCTTGATTCCAGATATCGATTATATACTATAAACGGGTCTATAGCGTTTTTTGCTCATAACAATGGAGATGGAGATTTTATCGTCGAATATGAAAACTTGAACGATTCTTTGAGGGGCGCGGTAAATTCTCCACAACGGAAAAATCCTCAATGTGTGTAACTGGCCTAGCGTAAGGTTACGGCTGGACTGAGCGAGCGCGCGAGAGACTAAAAAGTAAAATAGAACACATTGGTTGTAATGAAAGGTGGCCACACTGGAGCGAGCGATCGCGCGCGCTTGAAAGATAGAGCTAGTTCTATTTGCAAACGCACACGCTCGAGCCGGTACAGTCTATTCTACAGGCGCTAGGCAATATTATTGTATGTTGGTTCATTGAGTGTTAGGAAAACTTCTCAATTTGACATTTTTATTACTATCGATAGGTTTAGCACACTTGCTACTAACAGACCTAATTTAATTGGTAAGATCATAAACTATAACTATATATGTGTTTAAAACTGATATGTTAATATACTTCAATATTATAATCAAAGTAGGGCTTTACCAATAAGAATCATCATTAGCGTGGAGAGAAGAGGGGAAAACCACAACAAGAAATCACTTGTCAAAAACCACTCTCAGTTCACTGAGCCAAGATTCGAACCTTTGCCTCCTTGTCAACAACTATCGAGAGCTATATGCTAATCAGGCGCTCGTTTGCTCGCTCACCAGTTTGTCAGTCTGGTCGAACCCTAGGGCCCCTTTCAGACGAGCGCGCGTGAGCTGATTCACGAGAGCCGGTACCTTCAGCTCACTAGAGCCATGATGCAGCTCACACGAGCTGTAGAAAACACAGGTGCTGGTCACGCAGACATCTACAATGCTTGAACCAGAAGAGGCTATAATGTTAACACTTGCAGTTAAAATTAGAAGGATAAAAAACAAGTTTGAAGAGTGGCGTTTTATACATTTCTTAATGAACTTAGAGAATACGATGTTAAGTTTTTCAATTATTTCCACCTATGTGTTGATATGGCAAATTTCCAACCAGCCTGTAGTTTTCTTGTTTCGATTACTATAATCATTACAGTTGGTGTACCACAATGTTGGCCGTAGTCAAATCTATTCAATAAATTGCTCTGTATCTAAGACGGCTACGTTTTTATCCATTAAATGCAACTTGAAACAAGGCTATTTCTATACTGAGATTCAGCTCACACGTGCTCTTGTGAAAGGTCACCTAAGATTAAATACCCTAATAGTGGTAGAAAGAGCCGGAAGCCAGCTTGGGAGAGCTGGGAACTGGCTCACTAGTTCCGACACCTCGCTCGTGTGGAAGGTTCCATAAGACTCAGTGCCTTGCTCTTCTCTTCGGCCCTCGTGAGCCAGCTAATGCGCGCTCGTCTGAAAATGGCCTACCAGATCGCTGCAATCCGCCTCGAGTCGGTATTTGCTCATCGCATCAAAGGATGACGCGGGGTGAGGATACGACACGTGTGGGCGTGCTTCGAACCGAACATTGCCGTAACTCGTATTTTATTCATTCAGTTTTCAAAGTGCCGTAAGATTAAGTGAACCGAGGAAACTGATATTCATTTGATTGAAATTTACGAGCAAAAACCATTATTGGGGAGTGTGAAACACCCACAGCATCTTAGTAAAATTCTACGCAATGACGCGTGGACATAAATAGCAGAAAAACTTGGAAAAGATGCGGATGACTGTGTCTTCTTTTCTTTATCGTACAATGTGTATAGATACATGCTGCGGCAGCTACGTGTTTATCCATAGTTATGACGTCTGTATTCCACCACAACAAACCCACTAATGATGGAAATTATGGAACGCTTCAATGTTCGCGGCTCAACGAGGTTCAGTTCGGCCGAGATTTTGTCTCAAACGTGTCACGTGTATCGTCAACATCTCACTAGACATGATCGGGACGACGACGTTACGTTACGATGTACTGTTACAAGTGTGAACCCTGCTTTATATACTAATTACACTAGTGGCTTTAGGAATTAAGTAAGTTATATTTATGGGAAGTGTTTCCACATCAGCGTGGAGGTATAGTGGAATTATTTTTTTTAGTCACCCTCAATAGAGGCGACCTAGATTTGAACCTTGATATTCCCATCATCGGCAATCTAGACTACTGCAAGAGTAGCGCGTTAGAGCACGCGGCCACTGAAGTGGGTCATATCACAATTAGATTAAAATAAAATCTATTTCTAAATTAATTGTAATATATTGCACATGCAAAACCTTGCTTCGATAACAGGTAAACTTTTAAAACGTGTTTGACGTGTGGTGTTTACTCGTGATCTTTCTATTAACAAAACAAGTTATAATTTACAATAATCTGCTTTAATCCTTCATCGCACAATATCTCCCCTCCCCTCCATCGGGACGAATATCCCGTGCAAATATAAACGAGCACGTTGCTCCGTTGATTCAGGATGTCGCAGATAATCTCGCCAGGTGGCTATAGTGTAGATAGCACGCATATAGTAGACGCGTGAGAAACTCAACAAAGGAACAACGATTTTGCTCTCTTGTTTCGTTACGTTGATGACTCGCAACCACGTTCATAATGACAGGTTTTTATTTCAATTCTTTTAAAAGGTTTGGTCTATCCACTCAACTTACTTTTTTTTAACATCCCTCACGTGTTCCTTCGCCAACCCCTTATCTCTATTTTTCTATTTCCCTTCGCCTCAGGCAGTTATATGTAACTTGTGTGTATGTATATATATATATACCGACGGTTTAGCATTCATAGAAAGGATCATATATCATATAGAAAAGTTACTGGACCTATTCTTACGTATTCATACGTTAAATCGTATGATCTTAAGCTTTTACTCTTGATAAATGTTATAAATACCAATAAAATAACACTAATCAAACATTAAAATGTTTTCAATTTTGGGCGCAACAAAATATTCTTATTTTTTCCGAAAGGACCTTCTTATGAAAATTGGACTATAAAAGTCAGTTAAATTCTACACATGAGCACAGCAGCAAATAAACAAATAACTAATCAACATATAGATTAAACAGGTATATCCGGTTGTGTGTATGTGTGTGTGCGTGAGTGCGTGCGTGTGTGTGTGTGTGTGTGTGCGTGCGTGCGTGTGTGTGTGTGTGTGTGTGTGTGTGT
>CABEEJ010004357.1:33237-65746 GCA_901482245.1 Timema douglasi
TGTGTGTGTGTGTGTGTGTGTGTGTGTGTGTATGTTAACGTCAGACCTCCAAATCCAAGAAATCTTGAAAGTATGAACTTGGCATTCGTACTTAAATACAAAAGTGTACACCTTAGATGTGATATTTTTAATGTTTACGTTTTATGTTAATCCACGTGATCAGCGCTACATTTTTTTTACGTCCATCTTGGTTCCCATCATTTATATTCACAGCTTTAACCCCTAGACTTCCTAACCACTCATTAAGGTTGCTCCAATAAACTTAGAAATATTAAGCCTTAAATATTGATTTAATTAAGTCTGAGAGGTGTGCATCTTAAGTGTATTTTTTATTATATACAGACGTGTGCAAATTATTAGCAATTTTCATGTTTTTTGTGTTTGCTGTGATAAAATTCGAATTTGGTGTTAGTTATCGGTATTTGATTAAGCAGTAATTTGTATTTTTGGTACGTCATAGTCTTATACATATTTCTGCTCCATTTTTGGTCAAGTTAGGCCCTACATTTTATTTTGTATCTGTGTCAGTTTTCAATCGTACTGTACCTTACATTTTTCTCTTGTGTGTATTTGGAAGTAAAAATCCTCCCTGCTCCTTCCACTCACCTTTTTTTATTGACTGCTTTGTTTTGTGCTTAGCGGTAGGGCCGGGGGGGGGGCGGAAGTGGTCTGGAGTACTGTCTTCTTTCAGTTGTAAGGAGACCTCAGTGTAATAACGAAAGGGCAAAGCTAAAGATGTCACACCGTGAAAGAAAGCACAAATTGAAGTTCTTTTGAAAGCTAGAGGTAAAACAAAAGCTCAAATTACTCAGATTGTAGGAGTTAAGTACTAGTTATGTTACGCGATTTTCACAGAAGATGACGGATCATAAACGTACCACATCACGACTAGTGGGCAGGTGCGGTAGAAAACGCGTGATATCACCCATCTTGAATAGAATTTTGTTTCGAGAATAGCATAAAAACGAAGCATGACATCAACTCAGTCTCAGGCGGTTGCTCGAGAACATGGACGAGAGGTATCTGCAAGCACTATCCGTCGTGCGTCGTAGGCTTTCCGAAGGTGTATTAAAAGCAAGAATACCTCGTAAAAAGCAAAAGCTTACACCTTCCATGTTAAAATACGCCTTGATTGGGAAATGTCACACAAGGACTGGATATCTGAAGACTGGGGAAAGGTAAGTAAAGTACCAAAAATGTATTAAAAGTAAAATTATCATTACTATAACACAAGTTTTGAAGTAATTTTCATTTTGCGTTTTCATTCATTAGCTTATTGTTAGGCGAATGACGAAAATACTTGTTTCAAGTATTGTTCAGTGACGAGAAAATTATCTCTGCTGTTGAAGAAAACCCCCAGTACGTAAGAAGAGGGCCAAGAGAGGCTTTCGGGAAGGAGTGTGGAGTGTAAAATGTAAAGCACCCTACTAAAGCTGAGATTTTGAGTGGGATTCCAATTTATGGGACTGGTAAAATTCATATAGTTCAGGGAAACATGAATGCTGGACAATACAGGGAGGTGGTAGAAACGTGTGTTGTACCTATGATGTGTGAATGGTTCCCAATAGGTAATGGAATTTTCATGCAAGATGGTGCGCCATGCCATAGGGTAAAAAGTGTTAAAAGCAAACTGCAAGAACATGGCATCTGTGTTGGAATGGCCTGGCAAACAGCCCAGATATGTACCCTATCGAGTCTGTGTGGAGTGTTTTGAAGAAAAAATTGAAACAGAAGCACCCGACAACCAATGAAAGTCTAGTAAAACACATTAGATCTGCGTGGCAAAATGATGATGAAATTGTACAAATGTGCAAGACAGCAAAAGAGAGTATGCCACGTCGAATCGAAGCCTTAATAAGGGCTAAAGGGTGTCATACTAAGTACTAGAAAGAGTATAAAGACTGTAAGTAAAGTAAAAGTGTATGTAGGTATAGTTTAGTAAAAGTTTAGTATCGAATTAATTAATTCTTTCGTTAAAATTAGAAAATTGCTAATAATTTGCACCCAGAGATCCTTAGACAAGTTGAGGTAACTCAAAAACCAAGAAACATAGAAAGCTGAAAATGTTCAATTTACGTGATTTATTTAAAAACAGAATTGATTCTCAACGAAAAGAAGTATTAGTTATTCTAATACACTTTTCTAAAATACAAGTATAGCTACAACTAAGAATATCTGTGTAGACCGGAAGAAACAGGCCAGGCCGCTGACCACTGGTTGCTAAATACATTCTTAGAAGAATTATGATAGCAAACTATGAGAAACTTGCCAATAAAATGTGTGATTTGTCTTTTTCCTTCTCTATTTCTTTTACACTGCGTGTGCCAGGGCTATGTGAATTGATTAACACTATGACCTGCCTCGGTGGCTTAGTTAGCTAAGGCGCTTGTTTCGGGTTGAGCTAGACTACCGAGGACGGAGAGATCAAAGTTCAAATCTCACTCGGGTGAACTGGGCTCGTTTTTCCATGAATGGTTTTCCACTCTCCCTCCACGCAAGTGTGGGCTAACTTCCTCTATGTTCAGCCTTCCCACTTCCTAGCCCATTAGCGTAATCTTTACTTAAGCGTATAACCCGAACGTGTAGAAAGCCGCGGTGCCAAGTAAGTACGCTGGGATGTAGGAATTAGTAAGATAAAATGTAGAGGAAATGTACCGGAGTTTACGTGAAGGGAGAAGGGGGGGGGGGAGAATCCATGGTACACCCTGCCGGTATTCTAGTCTCATTCTCCACATCACCGACAAACCAAGAAAGCCAATCCTGACGTTTAGGGCCAGTTTCATAGTCAAATTTAGTACGCCTCAAGTGCGGCGCTACACTAAATACAAGACGAAACCTACCTAAACACGAATGGAATGATCCGTTCTCGCATAGGAAACTGGCCCATTCCATTCTGGTTTAGGTAGGTGTCGTCATGAACTTAGTGTAGCGTCGCACTTGAGGCGTACTAAATTTGACTATGAAACTGGCCCTTATAGTCTTTGTAACAAAAGATGTAGGTATAGCTATAAAATCTGGATCTAAAAGAAAGTAATTCTAGAGGTTTAAATTTTATTATTTGAACACATTTTGTAAGAACTAACGCATCATTTTTAAGGTAAGCTGATGAATTTTATTCTATATCTATCCTCTGCAACAGGTATCAAAGCAAGTAGATTAGTGGGAAGGGTATGAGTTATTGACAAAAAAAATTAACTTTGGCCCGTTACAAGCAGATGTACTCTCTTTAAGTCCATGAATATTTGCGAACTGTGCATCCCGATCCTAGACCAACAAAAATATGTCACATTTTCAACTTGTCAAATACATTTCTTAAAATTGAATTTTGAGATTAAAAAAACTCAACCCTTTAGCGAGATTCAAGTTGTCAACCAATTTAAAACGTGGGTCTTACTTCCTTTTCCCGCTAATTACTTTTTCTAAATTGGAACGTGTGGTTGGTTTCATGTAAAGCATTTCAGTGGGTTGAACTAATTTATTTATGTTGCCTTGCTGAATTATAGCTAGTGAAATTGCTTCTGGGAAAACTAATTGCACTTTTACTAGCACCAAGAATGTTTTACCGGAGTATTTGATATATATTTTTTTTTTCTTATTACCTTGTATACAAAGAATAAATAAATAATTTCGATCGTGAATTATTATTGACCTATTAGTATTTTAGTATAGAATCGCGTTCTAGCCGTTGGCCTCATGAAACATAATAAATGATTACCCTCTGATGTCCACTCTTGTATTGTATAAATAGTTCAAATGTTTCAAAATTTGTATTTATGATATAGGCCTACAATACAGATGTATATCACTCGACTATCAAAATTTCATTGTACAGTTTTAGCAAGTGTGTAACTCTAAGCTATAAATAGTGAATCGTTGATTTCAAATCATTACAGTTCACGAGCTTCACTTATTATTTTTTTTCAATTTGAGTACCTTCGTTAATTATTGTATGAAGGCTAAATTTAGTATAGCTAAACATTAATGTGAGGTGTACATAATTACATATTTTTAATTTTAATACTATTATATTTCATTGTGTATGCATCATATGAATGTCTAGTTATCCAAAATTTCAGCCTCATACATTAAATACTTCAACTTAACATCGGTACGGGAAAAGCATAAATAGGAAGTTTGACTCTTTATAAATCGTGAACTGTAATGATTTTAAACCATTGAATACTTATTTGTAGTTTATACTTATGCACTTGTTAAAATGGCGCAATAAAACCGTGATTGTCAAGTTACCTTAAGGTTGGAGCAAAAGATACATGATAAAAGTTCGGGGTTTTTATAATTTTCATAGCAAACAAGTTTTTTTTCTGTAAAATAAATAAAATCTTGCTTCAGTAGAAACATAGAGTTTAAATTTCTGAACATAGTGATATAAACAGTTCTTGAATATTTTTTCGTGAGCATATAAGCATTTAATGAAAAACGTTTTAAATAAAGTTAAAAAGTTATCATTAAATTTTAGGAAACACTTGACAGATATTCAATAACTGTTGTGATAACTATTTGAATACAATTAAACTCTTATGTTTTTACTCGATAAATATATTATTTATTTTGGTAAAAAAAAGTTTCTATAAAAACTACAAAATGACTGTCCTAAGCTCGCAATCCCTACCATTCTACCTTAAGAATGATTAATCTACATTAAATAAATTTTCATACGAGTTCAAACAAGTTTAAATGAATTAAACTCAACTATTTAGAGAAATGTCCCAAATAATAATGAGTGTACAATATTGCCCAAATAATATTGTATTGTGTGAAAATTCTCGAAATTCTCGAGCACTAAGCTTTACTTCACGCGGAAATATATACCAATTTAATTTTGAGTTATATTTTAATTTTTGTTTGATTGCGGTATTTGACGTAAACTTTTTAAACATCATCAATATATCAACACATGACTTAAAGAGTTGATTAAAAATGGATAGTACTCCTAATACTACATTCTCAACCCAAATAACTACAGATAGTTAGGTATTTAATTAAAATTATATAGAAGGACGGATACTAGCAAATATTAAATATATTCGTCATCATCGGTTTGAATGAAGATATGTTCCTTTAAACTTATTGCTGATGGTATGATTTGATAAATTATAACATCATTTAAATTATATTTTTATTTGCTCTTCCATACAACAGATCTATAATTTATCTTTAGTCAACTTATCGGTTTGAGGGGAAGAATTTTTTAAAGCTAAAATAAATTTTTAAGTAATTGGATTATAAAAGATATAATAAAACATCTAGTTATTATGAATATTAGGTTGACTGTATTCGCAGAGAAAATCTATAAACTAACAAGTAGAAAGTGATATAAAATATATGAACATTTAAGAGTGAGTGTTCAAATACAATCAAAATTTTGTAGAATATATTGATGTTATCATATTTAGTTCAAGTTCTTAATACACATAGCACTTCTTTAAGTATTTTGTTCGTAATAGTGGCAAGCGGGTCTGTGATTTCACAAATTTGGTACGGCATACAAAGAATAGTTACTTGGTAGGCTACGTATTAAAACTATTATTTGTGTTCCATATAAAGTAGGTCAAAGGTGTGAATTTACTTTAAATTACACTTTGAGCTAAAAACAAAGAACAAAAACATCAATAAATAAATTCTTCAACGTTTATTAATATTAACAAAACTATAAATAAGCTGTGACACAAAGTCAAAGTTGAAATGGGAATATGCATATTTGGCCTTTACGCCTTATATGTATAAATTAATAGTTGAAAAATGACACCTGGTCATGGGAATCTGAGTGTGTATGATGTGAGCAATTGAGAACTAAGTCATATTAATGAACCTCTGCAAACCATGTTAACATGATTTTAATATACTCATATTTGTTTGACTATTTTTTTCTAGCCTAAGGTGTGCTCAAAAGTTTGTAAAATAGATAAGTAACCTGTTTTGTCGTAGGTTTTCCAATTTTCCTTTCTACGCTGATGTTATCCACTTTTTATAAGTATCTCAATGGATCCATTGGTAAGCCAAGCCTTTGGTAAGTTTTTCATGCGTATCACCTGAACAGATAGTAAAACGTGGTGCTTAAAAAAAGGGGTAGGTCTTTGTTAGACGTTCTAGCTAAATTATCTAATTGCTAAAGTTTCCCGTTTAAAGATCGTAAAGAAAAAAATATTTTTTTTTAAATTACAGTAAAATTTAAATAAAACATAAACAATTATTTTGAATAAATTAAATTTGAAATTTAAGCGACCAACTTTTGTTAAGAGAAAAATATGCTTTGAAAAGAGCAGGCTTTTTCTTTCCGAATGTCGTTATGTTTAAAATGAATTAATGAAAGACTTAAATTATTTATTAATTTTAATAGTGACCTAAAACTTATTAACATACTGAATTGTATTTGGTGTTCTACAAAATAAATTCCACCTAGAATAAAATTATCAGTTTATATAGTGTGGCGGGTTGCATTTTAAATTATAAGGCGCTTTTAAACGGTTTCGTTGTGTCATGAGAGTTGTTTTATCCCTCGGTCCGGCGTTCTCAATAAATAAATTAATATTTACTGTTGAACGATGTTTCAGATAGATCCTCACCTTCTGTAGTAGGTGATGTGGTAATATAGTTAATGTTAAATTCACTACATGTCATATCAAACACAGATCATATATGCATTGTCCTACTTCAACCTACTATGGGTTTTCTTGTGTATGTATTATGTCCTACTACTTCACCATCCTCATTAATGAGGGATTCCTTTCTGCAGTTGAGGACAAATTTTAATCAGTGAGATATAATTAATATATAGGGCTTGTACTGTACATTTTAATCACAGATAACTTATACTATACCGGTGTTTGGGACCTGCTGTACTTGTCAATTTGTAAAATAAAAATATATTAATATATAAGAAATAATGTATTGGCTATCCTTATGTGTACTACAAAAAAACCGTCAAATATTAAATTTAATGTTTTCGGTGTTGAGTCGCGTTGAATAAATAACTTTTGACTCAATCAAATCAGATAATGGCTGTTATATTAATACACTCGAAACGTTGGAAGTTTTAAACATATACCGAAAAATCCTTTGAAATAAACTATTTAACAGGACCCGCCTCGGTGGCGTAGTGTGCAAACGCGCTTGTCGTGTGGAGCTGCTCGACTGCTGAAGACGGGGAGATCGAAGTTCGAATCTCGGTCGGGTGAACTGGGGGTGGTTTTTCCTAAATGGTTTTCCACTCTCCCTCCACGCAAATACCAATTCCTAATCCATTAGAGTAATTAGTACTTAAAGCGTATAACCCGAACGGGTAGTAAGACGCGGTGCTAATTATTATTATTTAAAAGGCCTACAATATTCTAGTTTGTCTGTCAAATAAAACAATAACAAAGGATGATAAAATTTCGTGATACTTTTCATTATTTTAATTCATTGTTAGTAAAATTAATATAAAGATAATTTTTCTTTCGAAATATCACATGGGACACTTTATTAAACGAGTCAAATTACTCCTTAGCAGTGATTCAAACCTGAACCTATCGATTTAATAGGTGATCACTCTACCAACTGAGCTACTATATGACCATTTGTCGTTTTAATATTTTAATTTACAGCAGTTGTTTAGTCTTTCGATTGACTCTAAAACTAAACTTATCACGGCCAGCTGTGGGACAAAACAAAATCGCTTCAAATTAATAATGCCGTTGATGTAGTGTAAATCACCTTTGGTAGAAATAATTGAATCAATATTGATAAAGGGATTCGTGTTCAATTAGAAATAATTGAAACGCGATATTGATAAAGGAATTCTTGCTCAAGTTAGGTAATGGTTCTAGGCTCGATTCTCTGCTCTACGTGTCATTTTTCATATCAGCTTGTCAAAATAGAAACTATCGAAAAAGAACGACATTCTTGATGTGAGAAGGTGTTTGTAATCCTTTCAATATTTTGAAGATAAATAATTAAGAAACAAATATGCTAGGAAGATAACAATATGAAGCTTAACTGAACGCTAGAGGAAACTTAAAAAAAAACCTTTGTATTGCACTTTTAGAAAAGTAAAGTTTCTTTATGAGAGTCATTGTTATCTTTTTAGGGGAATCTTCATTCTCTGAAGAGTCTACGATTCATTAATGGATAATATTTATCAGGTTACAAGAAACTTTTCAAGTGAAGTTCAAAAGTAAAGCAATCACATAAATGTCACGAGATGAACTTTACTGGTACATTTCATAATAGAAAACTATAACACTTGGCCAAAAGCATTAGAACTTTATGAAGCTAAAGGTGAAAACTCTAAATAGTAAATATAGCTATCATTCGACACAGTAAACATTGCATGCGGAAATAATGTCAACCACTTAAAGAATGAAGTGGGAAACATATGATACACGTCATCGGTCGGGATCTTGACGTTCTGGCTGTACACTCCGGTTAGCTTACCGAGGCGGGCGTGTAAGTTTGAGAGTTTAGGATTTTCAGTAGCTTTGTGTAGAATAGTTTTACTTTATTTTTACCTCTTTTGACAAATATTACGGATATATATCTAATCAACTTTAAATACAAGGCACGTAAAGTGTTTTTAAAATGTATTCAAATAAGCGTGCTAAACCAACAATTCACAGTGAAGGACTTATTTCCCATTTGTCAATTGTACTGACTGTACTAGAACTCTCCTCGTACCCCTTCGTCTTTCATACTCTGTAGCGATTACAGCGCTTGGCCACGAGATGCAATGTTTTCTGTGTCGAATAGTAGGAAAAATATACTCAAAGGAATAATGCATATCAATCATTATCATGCCATTGAATATAATGTTCAATTTAGCCTTTGTGAGAAGGTACTTCCTATCTCGACAATGTTAACGTCATGATGTTTGTTTGGGTGTACATTAATAAAAAAAAACTTTTACAGGTATCTAAATGAGATGTTCAGGGTATGTTTTTACAATCTTTTCCTTCGATAATAAATATTATTAATTGATGAATGTTAATAGGTATTAAGATATATTTTTTAAATTGATAAAATTTAATATTTTTTTTTTTATATCTATCAATATCACAGCAAAATCCCTTCTTGTTCTTAGTCTCCTGTGATGTGACTGGTTAATGCACACAAAAAGTTTCACTCTTTTGGGATGAATAGATTTCGAAAAAAAAAAATTCACCGGAAATGGAAAACCGAGAAAAATTGCTAAAAGGTTTATATACTAGTTATTTACCTTGACACTTTGTGCCACGTTCCATCCAGCGCTATAGCCAGATAAGATTCTCCATTATTTAGCTGAACTGCTTATTTAGCAGCCTCTTTCATACTGTCATTTGCCACACGTTTAGAACAATCTAATAAGCATTTATTGATTTTATTGAATTTTATTGGTGGCTTTGGAATATTAATTATAGAACATAAATTATTTCTTGCTGCATGACCATTGCCTATGCATCGCAATGCATAAACAAACCTGATGTTCACCGCATGACCATTGTAAGTTTTCTTGGAGGAATCAAAACTGTTTTAGTTTCCACAATCCGAGAATACGATTACTAAAGATGAGACAAGCCCTTCTTTACGTTTAGTAATGTTTTCCACAGTAGGTAAAGAATTTTCAGACCCACAAAATTTACATTTAACATACTCACAAAATGCTTCAGACAAAAGTTCAATGTCTAGCAACAACAAAAATATCTTAATTTTGCATCCTTACAAGTATTATTTTGTTCTTCTTCCCAGACTGCTTCGAATAATTGTTTGAAACATGATAATTTTCTTTTTTGAAGATCTAAGAGGTGTTTGAACATCACTGTCATCCTGAGTAGAACACGTTCTAACCTCAACATTGCACGTGGTTTCATTATTAATTGTTGTATTAGCACTTCCGACATTTTCTGCTCGGTTTCGAGTAAAACGATTGCCTGTAAACTTTCTTTTACCAACAGATTTTGGCCTACCCATGTTCACTAGCTACTATTACAACAATACAAATTATAAAAGAAAACCCGCCTCGGTGGCGTAGTTGGCTAACGCGCTGGTCGTTTTGAGCTCGACTGCTGAGGACGGGGAGATAGAGGTTCGAATCTCGGTCGGGTGAACTGGGGAGGGGGGGTTCCTAAATGGTTTTCCACTCTCCCTCCACGCAAATGCGGGTTCACTTCCTCTAATTCAACCTTCCCAATTCCTTATCCATTAGAGTAATTAGTACTTAAAGCGTATAACCCGAACGGGTAGTAAGACGTGGTGCTAAATACTATTATTATGATTATTATTATTATAAAAGAAGCAAGCTATGTAAACAACTAGGAAGGAAGCCTTGAAACATCTGTACAGTACCAGAGAGAATAAAATAACCGGGCATTGACAGATGTACCAACATAAAGCTTGGAAATTCCCATTCAAAACAAGGCTTAGTTCAGAAATATATGTCCAGTGATATTGAAGTTATGGTAGATTTTACAAATGTTTACAAAAAGGGCGTGACTGCAATTCATCACCGCCCCTATATAAAATGCAAATTAGGATTTAAACGTTGCTCCAAAAATATTTTTAACTGCAGATTCTTATTCTACATATTTCAAACTGTAATAAAAATTAACAATTCAAAAATGTGATGTTTGTCCTTAAACCTTCTTACATTAGTAAAATATATAAAAGGGTCATGTGTTAGAAATAATTGTTTAAATTACATGCTTTCTTTTGGGAAATTATAAAATAAGGGGATTAGATAAACTCAAACAATTATTTAAACTTTGACAAGACATCTTGTGTATGTGAGGAATGCCAGGTCTCCACCGTGGTTCGGATTCCACGTTAAACTGTAGGTCCTTCATTTCATCTCACAATCACCCTACCAATCACACATTAGCGTAAGTGCGTATAACCCGAACGGGTATTAAGAAGCGGTGCTAATAATAATAAAAACTTATTTAAAGTAAACGTTTAGATTTAAACTTTAATAAGTCACTGGATTCAAGTAAATTGATTGATATATTGAGTTGCGTATATAGTCCTATTACATAAAGTTTAAACAACTAATAGATTTGTTATCATCGTTTGCTATCCTCGAGCTATTCGGAAAAAGTACTAGAAACGTCGTCAAACAAGGGCAACTTACTCTCACGGAAACAAGACTTGAACAAAAAAAAAAAGCATCATCGATCTATTTCGCCTTTAAAATCCCTAGTGTAGTGAGTGACCCAGTTTATAAGACGGTACTTTATTTGTTCTTATCCCTCTTATATGAACTCTAACACTCACCTGCATATTTGGGGCAAGGATATCAAATACGATTCTCAAGTTGGGTTTTCAGCCATTATAGAGCCCCCATCTCACGGCCTATTAAACGGGATATTAAACGACGCACGAATACACTCAAACCAGAAAACGTAGTGAAGTGCGTTTTTTTTTTATTCACTTGGCAACAGCGAAGTTGGTAATCGGTTAAATAGTTTATTTAGTTATAAGATAATTATTTTGTCACTCTCCCATTTCATGGGCCTAATCTGTCAGGATGTGTTGTGGCCAAGGATAAGGGTGATGACTGGCTATATGACTGTGTGGGTTCCAATTGATGTACGGCTTTGGTTTTTTGGGTTTTATTGAACTAATTTGCTCTATTACAAAATGTGATGTTAAGAAGTTACTAAAAAGATATAGAAAGGATTAGTAAAGACCTTCTCAGGAGCGAGTGACAAAACGAAGTATAGCAAGGAATGCTTAATAATGGCCTGAATGGAGCTCTAGGAGGTTTACACGTTATTAGTTGACTAATGCAAGTACACTAATTTGGCTGCGCGCGCACAGCTTGCACCGTGTAAGCAGACAAGTCCACTTGCAAGTGAAAAAGTTGGTCACCTTCCAACTTTACTAATGCAAGTAGACAATTCAAAATGGCGGCAACTAAAAGAATTGGTTGTGCGGGGGACACTTATTTGTGGAATGTTATGAAAAGAATGAGTTTTTGTGTAATTCTTAGCACCAGATTTATGAAGATAAGAAGACGAGGGATATTGCACTAGAGAATATTGTAAAGTTTATCAGGTGTACATATTTTCTAGAATTTTCCAAAATAAAATGTTAGGCCTGCGTAAATTTTGCAAATGTTCCTTGTGAGAGATATTATTTAATATCGGTAAATAAATGTTATCAATAAGTTTATCAAACCATTATTTCCTACCACCCAACGTGGCATGTGTAATTTTTTTTTTACATACGATCACAAAATATAATACAACATTGTAGTACCGTGATTAGTTCTGGCAATATAATATTCGCGTTATCGGTAAGTAAGGTATGAATGGCTGGCGGTTTTCACGCGAAATCCTCGTCACGTTTTCCAATCTCCATATTTGACACTTTAACCAATATTTATAAGTTTTAATTATAAATATTCAGCCCACACACTTCAAACACTTTGTAGTAATGCTTTGGAATCTTGAGTATATACGTAACATAATATTATTATCGTATAGCAAACCAGATAGTCTATATTTAAACCAATCTACAAATTAATGAATTATTATTTTTAAGGAATATTTTAGGCCTAGAAAACCAGCATTTAACAAAATATTTTATTAGTATAACAAAGTTTAAAACAGGGTTTAAAAAACCTGCGTTAGGCCTATTTAAAATAATGCATAACCGAGAGTTGTATTGGGATTTATTGACCTTATTTGAGTTTAATTTTATTTATCATATATGCTAAGTGAGTTAACAAATCAATAAAAATAGTATAATAATTATTTGGGATCAATTGAAATACATTTTAAACTATTAATAAATTAAGAAATATGGTAAATACTAATCACTAAAGTTGTTTATATAAAACAATGTTTTTAAACAGGTCATCTAATAAGGATACATTGCGTTTACTGAAAAATTGTAATTTATTTGGCCATCCATTCTTATTCTATATTCCCCCTTTCTAGATCCTAGCACATAAGCGTAATTAATATAGGCCTATACGTATAAATAGCCCGAACGAGAAATGAGACGCAGGGATAAAAAAAAAATGACACCAATAGAGAGACCAGTTAGCACAACTTCATTTTCAGTCATCAATCAAAATGAACATATTTTTTCTCTACAGCGCGTCTTATTAAACATCTTAAATATGCGCAGGAATAAGGAAGATATAATTTATAAGAAATGTATCCGTATTTACGTGGAGAAAAAATTAGATGATGTTTAGAAAAAAAACACTTCAATACACTCGGAAAGGATTCAAAACCCTACCTCCTGCAACCGTTAAACCAGATTATGCAGGAGTGACGCCTTTTTCCGCGTTTCCACCAGTGTGGATAAAAATGTTATATAACCATTCATTGATCAATTTTATAAAATATAGTATTTATTAAATAATTGCTTAGTACCCCCATTGATAGGCACACGGACTAAGGTGTCAAACTCGTCTTATTTATTTTTCCTGTGATGGAGAGGTCAGTGCATGAATCCAAGCCGGATGTACTGAGAGTGGTTTTTTTATAAATAGATTCTCACACACTTCCCAAACAAGCTAGGGTGTATTTCTTTTAAAAATCTACCGTCCTTATCTAGTCACCATGTGGATATCTAGGATGGGTTGTAAGATGCAGTGCACACACAAAAAATGTTCTGACTAGAAGTCTATTTGTTTATCAATAAATAGCAAAGCGAAATTGTAGCTATTACATTTAACTCTTTTATAAGACATATAGTAGAAAAGTAGATACATCCAAAAATACCTTTCACTTTTTACTGCCCCATACACAATTGTGATATGTTTGTACTTAATTAACTGGAGAAACACTTAACGGAATAATATAGGTATCTTTCACGAAATAATTAGTGCAGTAGAAACTACCAAATATTTGACGTGCGTTCACATGGTCGCTTTTTTCGTCCTTGTTTTGAGACTATTTAATAATAATAATAATAATACTTAACACCACATCTTACTACCCGTTCGGGCTATACGCTTAAGTACTAATTAGACTAATGGGTTGGAAATTGGAAAGGATGAATATCGAGGAAGTAAACGCACATTTGCGTGGAGGTAGAATGGAAAACCATTTAGGAAACACCATCGCCAGTTCACCCGAGTGAGATTCGAACCTCGATCTTCCCGTCCTCGGAAGTCTATCTCAACACGAAACTAGCACGTTAGCTAACTATGCCACCGAGGTGGGACTAGTTAATTTTACCAATAAAAATAAGATTCTTCCCCCTAAAAAAAGTTTGTGTATGAAGAAAATTAAGTTTTATACATATTTTGAAAAAAATTTAATATATTTTCTAAACTGTGTAGTGTGTATATCTTTACATTACATTTAATTAAAATATCTTAATAAAAACTGTGTTTTTTTTTAATAAATATCTCATTTTATTTGGGGAGAGGGGCGGGGTCGAGGGGGTTGAGACATCAAAATCCCTGTTCAATTTGCTAATATAAGACAACTTGTAGGGGCCTATTTCTTGTTCGCATGGCTTGTCTACAATCAGTCGCAACCTTATGTTGTACCGCACTCTCAGAACGCGTTGTGTTGTTTTTCTGGTTAAACAAGGATTGTCTACATTGAAGTGTAAAGAGAAGTAGTTTCAACTAATAATACTGACTTCATCATCAACAACGATATATTAAAGTTTACAAATACGAATGAAATATAATCAATTTAATACATCAAAATTGTTTTACATTCTTATTCTTATCAAAGAATTTAAAATACAATACATTTTATTATTTATTTTCACGAACTTAAATTCCTGACTAAGTAATTAATTACTTTAATTGAATACAGTGGTGCACCTATATTTGTTACTGATTGGCTGAACGCAAGACAACGCATCTACATTAAGGCAAGAGATGGACAGTGTTCATCTCCTTCCGACAAGCGAGTCCGACAATTCCGACATGCGACGCATATGACAGACACGATTAAGAGTCTGACAAACAGGTTCGACTGATTGCAGATGAGCCCTAAAATCCGCTATAGCTATGACAAGCGTTTTTACCAAATTACTCGCAAGTTTCCGTGATATAACTTGTTTTGGTAATAATTTACTTGTACTGGATTTAGTACCGGAGCATTGGCCAGGTGTACGAGACATTATACCTTTTGTTTTATAAAAAGGTAGAACCTTCGGGTATCGTGTCTGCCCCTAATCTTAGCTAACCATAGGATCAGGTTTTTATAAGGATGCCCCAAACCTGGTATCTAGAAAATCTTTTTCTACTATTTAAATTAAAATATCCCAATTTTATGATGAATATTTTTCTGGTCTTTTACTTAAATATTGTATTTTGAGTGCTATCACATACTTACACGTTTGGATTTATTTTACTGCATAATTTAATAACTTATCCTAGGACAGTACATTAAACACTAAATGCATAACCCTAGTGACAAAAAAATCTTGTATATCTTGTTTAGTATGTTAATACAAGCAATAATATTTTTATAGATTTTTTTAAATACTTAAAATAAGACATATTAGTATTTATATAGTTAAAAGAAAAACATGCGTTTTGATATTAAAATAACTTTATTTTTAAAAAAATTAATTTAATCCTTAATAAAATATGATAGTTATTTTTAAATCAACTTGTGTTGAGACCTGCCCCGGGGGCGTAGTTGTCTAACGCGCTAGTTTCGTATTGAGCTAGACTAACTGGGAGGAGGCGATCAAGGTTCGAGTCTGGCTTGGGTGAGCTGGGGGTGGTTTTTCCTAAATGGTTTTCTACTCTCACTCTACGCAAATGCGGTTTCGCTTTATATATATTCAACCTTCTTAATTCCTAACCCATTAGCGTAATTAGTACTTAAGCGTATAGCCCAAACGCGGTGCTATGCATTATTATTATTATTATTATTTATTATTAACTTGTGGTAAGTAGTAACTGAAAAACTAATAATGCTTAGATTTGATATTTCTTACTTCCTAGATAAAGTTTAAAAAGATAATGAAAACATGTTTGCTTTGATGGTTAAGCTATAAATAATCCTTTCGACTTTTGCCCATCTGGAGTGCAGATGTTCACTTGGTGCTGACCTTTTACTACCCCAGAGAAATATCTCTCTCCATTACTCACCGTCTATACGAGTGATGTTTCCATACTTAATTTGGTACTGAATTAATTATACATCTACTTCGGTGGCCGCTAGGTCTAAGGCACTACTGTCGCAGTGGACTATACTGACTGGTAGATCAATGTTCGAACATATGTTGGGTGTACTAAGGGTGGTTTTCCAAAATGGTTTTCCACACTCCCTCCATGCAAATGTTGGTAAACCTGCTTTAACTATAACCTACCTAATCCGTAAAACCATTAACATAGTTAGTACATAAGCGTATAAACCGCACGGTTATTAAGTCGCGATGCTAAAAACAAAATTAATTTTAAGTCAAATATTACCAGGTGAACTGTAGACGCATATGGCGACTATTAGTAAAAAAATTGTGTAAAATAGTGGTAACGTAGGTCATAACTTCCAACGATATTTAAATACAAACGAACGCAAGACCATCAGCCAATAATTTCAGAGGGTAGAGGGGGGGTGTTTGGTGGCCCCATCCCCCAATTGCCGGAGGATAGAAAAAGTTATAGATGATAATCAGTTCTAGAAACTATTTGAAGTGTTTTTATGGCAACATAACCCCATAACTGCCGGATGCTAGGAAAAACTTTGAATATTAAACACCTCTGTAAGCTAGCTATCTGAAGTGCTTTTATGGAAACATAGCACCATAATTGCCGAAGGCTAGAAAAAATTATAAATATTAAACACCTCTAGAAGCTATTTGAAGTGCTTTTATGGCAACATAACACAATAACATAACACCATAACTGCTGAGGCTAGGAAAAACTCTAGTAAATATTAAACAATTCTAGAAGCTCTCTTGAGTGTTTTATTTATGGTAGCACAGCCCTTAATTTGTACTTGTACCTTAATTTTGATATTGTTTGAACCACAAATAAAGCCATATATATTTTGTTCATAAAATTTCAGAGGGTCAACCGGCCTCAGGCCCCCGACTACGGCCTTGAACGCACGCACAATTGGATACAAGTTGTTTTGCATTATCAATTGAAAAATAATTTCCCTATTTCCAAACAAAACTAAAACTATATGTTTTTGTTTTGAAAATTAGTGCGTGGAGTTGAATGTGGAACAGATCACTACCTAGTGATGTCAGTAATTGAATTAGGCAGGAATTTTGTGAGGAAGCAGCGCAAGAGTATTAAGCAATTAAGAGTGAGAGTGGAAATGTTGCAGGATTAAATTGTTAGAGCGCAATATGAAATCGTGCTGAGTGAAAAATTATATTTACAAGAGCATAAATGTAATGTTGAAATAAATTATAATGATATTGAAAGTGTTTGGAACAGAAAGAGGATGTAGTTGAGTGTGGGAAAGACGTTTGTGGATCTGCGGTGGTGGTCAACTTAAAAAAGAGATGCATGGTGGAGTGAACAGGTGAAATGAGCTGTGAGGGAAATGAAAGAAGCATACAAACGAATGATTGCTGTGAAAAGCGGAACAGAGCTTAAGAGGTAGTGGGACATATACAAATAAATGGTATCTTTGAGGAAATTCGCCACCATTATCGTGAAGAAGGGTTTGATAAACGTCCCCGTCAATTCACTCCAATACGAGCCTGGTGTCTTATAACGCGTGTCCTACAGTGTGTGCGACTACAGGGATAAGTGCTCACAATAATTATTTACGATAAACCTAATATTGCACAATGGATGAGGAGGTATCTACATTATACTGTAAAGAAAAAATAAAACTACAATATGAAAACAAAAATATTGGGTTGGTTGGTATTGAAACCCAACTTTTATAGTCGAACTCATCGACACTCCTCAAGAGTACACATATGTTGATTCTATCTGTAGGAGTGGATATTTTATACCCTTTGAACTTTTTTTTTACATCCATTACTGTGTCCAGGCTGGGGCCTGAGTCAATTTTTTTATTCGCGTAATATATTATTTTTCATTTCCAGTTTGCCAGACCTGTCGTAGTTCATATGTCTTATAAACTATATTAATACCAGGACAGGCACAACATTCAGTCCCCGGTCGTCAATTTATCAACGTAAAAGGGTAAATCTATATTTTCTTCAATGATAAATTTCCGGACATGACGGGAATCGAACCTGAGACCCTTATCTCAGTAGGCAGTCAAGCTACCCGACTGAGCTAAGGTGTTGAATTCCTCTTTGAAATAACGAACATATTTTGAGCGAAATTGGTATACACGTCACCACGTTGGTTTGTTTTACATTTGTACGAACTCTAGTTCCTATTACATTTATTATTTTTGTGTCCTATAAATATTTAAGAGCCCCTTTTGACTCCCGGTAGCTTATTTAATACTTACTATAGATATATATATATATTAGTACCGCGTCTTACTACCCGTTCGGGTTATACGCTTTAAGTACTAATTACTCTAGTGGATTAGGAATTGGGAAGGTTGATTAGAGGAAGTGAACCCGCATTTGCGTGGAGGTAGGGTGGAAAACCATTTAGGAAAAACCACCCCAGTTCACCCGACCGAGATTCGAACCTCGATCTCCCCGTCCTCAAGCAGTCGAGCTCAACACGACTAGCGCGTTAGCCAACTACGTCACCGAGGCGGGCTAGTACTTACTAATAAAACGAATTAATGTAGCTTATATCAGCTACATTAAAACATACTAGAAGAGCAATGAGGTTACTTAACTCGCAATCACTAAAATAGCTGTTTTAGCACCACCCGTTTGAGCTATACGCTTATGTAGTAGTTACTTATGGTTTTAGGTTATGTTAAGGAAGGTTATATTTAGATATCGTGTACCCACATTTGCGTGGAGGTAAAGTGGAGAACCATTTTGGAAAAACTTCCCTCGATTCACTCGACCGAGATTCGAACCTTGATTTCCCTGTAATCGGCTGTTTAGTCCAATGCGAGAGAAGGGCCTAAGACCATGCGCCCACCAAGGTGGGTAAGAACTGTGTTATTTTTATCTATGAAAGTTTCAATTTAACCTTTGAACTTTTTTTTCACCACGTTTTACCGTCCGTTTGATCAATACGCTGTTTCATTAATTACACTAATATGGTAGAAGCTATTAAGGTAAAATTTAGAGGAAATGTACCCTCAATTGGAGGAAGAGTGGAAAACTGTTTAGTAAAAACTACCCTCAGTACACCCGGCCAGGATTCGAGTCCTGTCCTCGTCCCTATAAAATCAGACAAAATGAGAATAATATTTATACCACGTGCAAACCGCTCTAACCTTTTAATAACCTTACAATAAGTTATTTTATTACAATTGGTAATATTATTTAACACAAATGAGGACCAAGCTTAAAGAGTTAATTAAGGAATAAATTACTCACTTTATTTTAATTACTATTATAACTTGTTTAGAAACAGTTTTCATCACCCCTATGTTTTATTATTAAATACTTTATGCTATTATCTTTGACACAGTAATTGTTTGGAACACCTTTTATCTAGTTTTAATTAACTGTGTAGTTTAATTATCTTTGTCTTATTTTATAATCTTGTCGGCGTTCACCTGTAACAGGTCTAGGTGGAAACACTTTAATAAAGTAAAAGGAAATGGAATTCTTAGTATTAGGTTCAACACGAGGGTTATGAACGGCTTAATCTAAAAGAGGGGGAAATGAGGTAAGGTGTTTTAGATAAAATTAGCCCGCAATTGTTTGGAGTGAGGGTGAGAAATACACAAAGGCAATATCAGCCACAGAGCACACGGTCGAGATTCATACCTCTACCCCCCTATCACCACTAGCCTGGTATATTTCAGGCTGACTCCTTAGATCATGTAACCATTAGTGCAGACTTCAGAAACTCTAAATTTTACTTTAGAGCTACACTAAAGTATATTTATACCTACATCCATTACTGTTTCCAGCCTATTGCTTGAGTCAATCTTTTATGCAAGCCGTATATTTTACACTACCGGATTTATATACCTGTCTTAGTTTCATATACCTTATAAGATATCTTAAGAATAGGACAGGAACAACATCCAATCCCCAACTGTTAATTTATCAATGTGAATGGGTAAATCCTTATTTTTACCAATGATAACACGCTACCGACTCAGCTAATGCGTCGGATTTATACCTTAACTAGCTGACCCGGCAAACGTTGTTTTGCCATATAAATATTTTTTAAGTAATTTCTAGTGTAGACAAAAAATAGCTTACTTATTGTAAGTGTGTAAGAATGTGGTATATGCGTGAAATAGGCATGGAGCGCTGTGAACGATGAGGGAATATAAAAATAACAAAAGGCAAACATTATTTTTAAGTTATTATAATTTATTCCTTAAAATTATATATCATTAATTAATCAATTACGACAGTAACACTAACAAACAATATCAATCTCTTAATGCCATAGCGTGAACAATATTTTTTGTTAGTCCATCTTTAGCTAACACAAACAAACTGGATGGTTTACCCACTCGAGAGCATGCCACGTATAATTGTCCGTGTGAAAAACATGGTGTTCTCAAATCTAAGCCACAAATAGACATCGTTTGACCTTGGGATTTGTTGATAGTCATTGCAAATGCCAATCTAATCGGAAACTGAATACGTTTGAATTGAATTGGCACATGACGATTGATCAGTTATCGACCGGGGATGAAAAATGATTAAATTACTAAAATGGCTATTAAAAAATAGGGGTTGGTGATAAAAGGGTAAAAATTTAGGGTTGTATGTATTTTTTAATGCGACATAATAAAAATAATAAAGATATTAAAAAATTGTCTAAAAATTATAGAAAAATGTTAAGGGTGGACAACCCTTATCACTAAGGGGTATGAAAAATAGATGTTGGCCGATTCTCAGACCTACTCAATATGCTCACAAAATTTCATGAGAATCGGTCAAGCCGTTTCGGAGGAGTACGGGAACGAACATTGTGACGCGAGAATTTTATATATAAGATAACTATGATAGTAATAGTAGTAATAATAAAAATAATAATAATAATTGTACTAATAATAATATTAATAGTAATAATTCATTTATTTTTGTAATAATTTTTTTTCTAAATAGCCTTTATGAAAAGTTTACTTTTCCTTGCAGTCTTTGTTAAGATTTCCTTTGCTATAGGGGCTCATATTCAGTTGGCCTACAAATTATTTGGCAAATTACTTTAGGCCACCTGATTTTCTAATGAGTTAATTATTAATCCAAATTACTTCTAGCTAACTGATTTTTGGCGAACGCAACAACGTCAATTTTTTTATTCAAAATTTATTTTAGGTCAAATGAATTTAGACTAAATAACATAGGCCAAATGACTTTCCTAAAGTTATTTTTATGGCAAATGACAGGCAAAATTACTTTAGGCCATACAACTATATATTGAATTAATTTCTAGGCTAAATAACTTTAGTGAGCTTACCAATATAGTTTTTTGATTCTAAATTAACTTAAAACCATCTTATTTCTGAGCAAATCTAGTTCTAAGCCAAATTTGTTTACAGTAGCCCCATGGCTTCTTTGATGCTGACTGACAGTCAACATTTAGGTATATACCTAAATTTTGACTGTCAGAAGTGACAGCTGCTAAACACTTGTTTTTACAGATCATATGGTTCAGCGTAGGGATACATAGTTTCGTCTGGTAGCTTTTCAACGCCGTCCGTTGTTAACTGTGAGCTGTCAGTCAACACCAAAGAAGTCATGGGGCTACTGTAGGTTAACTGACCTTTCGTTTCAATATATAGACCTAATGGCTTTTGTCCTACTATTGCGTCCGCTAGTAAATCATTAAAAACTAAAAGACTTGTTAGGCCATGCAGCTAGTGTAGGGCCTACTTGACCCTGGTCCGAAAGGTCAAGGATTTGTAATAACCAAGTGCATCTAGCCTGATTTGGTGGCCACATTGTCTAAGGCAACACATTTTTTCTAAAGTAGACTGCCGATTATAGGGAGCTTGGGGTTGGATAAACTAAGGGTAACCCGCCTCGGTGGCGTAGTTGGCTAACGCGCTATTCGTGTTGAGTTCGACTGCTAAGGACGGAGATTGAGGTTCGAGTCTCGGTCGGGTGAACTGGGGTTGGTTTTTCCTAAATGGTTTTCCACTCTCCCTCCACGCAAATGAGGGTTCACTTCCTCTAATTCAACCTTCCAAATTCCTAATCCATTAGCGTAATTAGTACTTAGAGCGTATAATCCGAAAGGGTAGTAAGACGCGGTGCAAAATAATAATAAAAAAATACTAAGAGTAATTTCTCCAAAATGATTCCCTTCATGCAAATGTGTATAACATTCCTCTAAATTCAACCTTTCTCATTCCTAGTTCATTAACGTAATTAATACAAATGTGTATAGCCTGAAAGGTAGTAAGACACGGTGATAAAATATAACTGCATCTAAAAGCTATATTATTTTTACCTAAAGCGTTGCTGGTAAATGTCTTCTTACTTATAGTTACACTTATAGTTTGACTCCCGGTGATTTATTTATTGAGTACTGATAAAACGAATTATTGTATTTTATTATTATTATTATTATTATTATTATTATTATTATTATTATTATTATTAGCACCACATCTTACTACCCGTTCGGGTTATACGCATTTACACTAATGTGTAATGATAGGGTGATTGCGAGATGAAATTGAGGGTCTACAGTTGAACGTGGAATCCGAACCACGGTGGAGGCTTGGCACTCCACACATTCACAAGTTGTGATTAATACACGTATTAACAGAGGTGAAGGAAGGGTTTGGCAATCAGATAGATCTGTGCCGGGACCAAGGATTGAACCCCGGACCACAGGACAGAGGTCCGACACCTTACCCCTATACCAGCAGGTCACCGTATTGTATTTTACAACCGATATATTAAAACACAATAGAATAGCAAAAAGGCCACTTAGCTCGCAGCCGCTATAATACTGGCTATATCTCAAAAAGTGTGACCTTAATCTCCACTTTTCCTAATTTCATATTTTGGGAGAATGCAAGGAATCAAACCTAATTCGGTACACGCGCTAACGAGTGAGCTATGTTATCGGACCAGACAAGTGTAAAGGAGCTCTCTATCAATTATTTTAATTTTTATATAAATTTTAAGAAAAATATACACTAGTAAAAAAGTGTTTTGTTTCACAAAATTTGAAAATGGGTATACAGATTTAGGAAGGGTTTGTTTAAGCCGTGCACTTTGTAATTAAATCATATTTAGCATGGAATGAGAAAGTAAGAGCCTGGCGACACTGCAGCCAACTTTAAATCTAGGAAATATCCCTTTAGACACCTACAGGAATCACATCCAAGCACCCTTAATTCTAAATACTTTTGACACCTCTTTGAACCTATATCCTCACATTATGCATTTCTTGTGGTAAAGGCCTTTCTATAATTTCAAAACTATCAAAATAATCCTCAATTATTTTAACATCTTCTGTTGTGACCCTATATAAAATGTTATTTTTATGAGGAAGGATACATCTATATTTCTAAATATTTACTTTGATTTAAGAACTGCTATATATCACGTGTGACGTTGTTGAAAATTAGCTTTTTAAACTATAAATCTTAAAATATAAGATTTTGATGTTGATAACTTTCTGCTTTATTTTGGCGTGAGCTCTATTTTGACATAACAAATAGTGGCCCCTAGAGCGCTGAGACTCGTTGCAAGCGTTCAGCAATCTCACGTGATTAAACGAGTGGTTAGTCATTTAAAAATATGGCTCACGCCCAAATGGAGGTGAACGATATCAACATATTTCTGTAGGATTAAAAAGCCTACGTTATAAGTTTAATATTTAAGAAAGGATTGACCTCGATGGTCTTGGGGTAAAGTGCTCGCCTCAGGAACCAATGTTCGTGGGTTCAAAACCCAGCCGTGGCTGACGGATTTTTCTTGAGTGATAAAAAAAAATACGTAGCACACCTTCCTTCAGACGGAAATAAAGCTGTGTGATCCATGTCGATTGTAGAATATAAAATAATCCCGTAAGGTATGTGAAAATGCCTTTCCCGGCTCTCGCTCAAAGAGATTATCATGTGCTGATATAATCAGTCGATTAAAAAAGCGCACGTTAAGTAACTAAAAAATATTTATACTAGATTAATATAAATAGTGACATTAGCTCATTTTTCAAGACGTTACACGCTAAATGTCGCTCTTCTGAGATCAAAGTAAGTGCTTAGATACATAGTTCTATAACTTTCCTCAAACAAATAGCAATTTTAATGGGGTCATAACAATATGTTTTATAATATAATTGGCGAATTTTTTTAGTGCTTTGGGAAATAATTATTTGGATAAATGTATGAATAATTAAAATAACTCCTTTCTAAGTGACTTATAAAATTAATTCATATTTTATAGTTTTAATATTATTTATTAGCAACACATTATTTTTTGTTCTTTAATTTAAACTTAAGAACTATGTAAGTGTATAGGCTTCGAAATCACAATTTTAGTAATAAATAGGCCGACTGGATTATGGTCATAATTTCCTTCAAGTCGGTGGTGAACTTAACAAAATGTTACAAGAACAGTTTAATGTTAGAGCCAAACGTGAACCAGACTCTTAAGTTCCACGAGAGAAACTTGTTAGCCTACATCTAGATTGAGACACAGAAATGTTCAGGATAAAATATGTGGTTTAACTTCATCTAAAAATGTTTCTTGAAACTCATAAATACTCCAAGCTAGAGTAATCAACGTCACAGGATCCAGCGTGTGTTTGGTTTTACATCACTGAGTTATTCTTTCAAGTCTAGTCTGGTGCACACGTTTACATCGTAACGGTGGTATGAGTACCGAGTGAGTCAACATTACCTTTCTACCTCACGTGCACGGTTGGGTGAATGGTAAGCACGTATGCCTCATCTTGTCGAGAGGTGGTATTGGAATAAAGTGCTCATCTTAGGACCCAATGTTCGAGGGTTCAAACCCAACCGGGGTCGATGGTTTTTCCTTGGACGATAAAAATCCCTAGCACAACTTTCTTTGAAGGGGAAGTAAAACCGTTGGTTCCATTTCAATTTTGTAATTCTAAAGTACTCTGGAAGATATGTGAAAATGCTTTTTATGGGAAAATGGTAGGCTCTCACTCATAGAAATTTTCGTGTGATTATATAATCAGTCGGTTCAAAAAATGCACATTGAATATTTCTAATAAATAAGAAATAAAATAACTTGTCAGGAGTATGAGACTTGATTCAGACCGGCTCAACAAGAGAGGGTTTTCAATATGGTTTCCAAACCACCGGCTTGTATGTTGGTTAAATTTCACCATTTTCAATTAGGCTAAACTATCTATGTCTTTGATAGACAGTAATGGCAGTACAAAGTGCAAGTAAGATTATTATTATTAGCACCGCGCCTTACTACCCGTTCGGATTGTACGCATTTACGCTAATGTGTAATGGTTGGGTGATTGTGAGATGAAATGGAGGACCAACAGTTTAACGTGGAATCCGAACCACGGCGGAGGCCTGGCATTCCACACATTCACAAGTTGTGATTAATACACGTATTGTCAGAGGTGAAGGAAGGGTTTGGTAATCAGATAAATCTGTGGCGGGACCTAGGATGGAACCCCGCACCTCCAGCACTTAAGTTTGACACCCTACCTCTAGACCACCAGGTCACCGACTGCGAGTAAGAAAAACGTTTTACGAGTAACATTTTTATTAGGCTTGTAAATGTACACTATTCTTGAAGTTATGTGAGCATTCGTTAAAGTATTATTTATTTATTTTGAAGAATATTTATCACCAAACTATGTTAGAACACGACCTACAAACTAACCTAACCTACCATTGGCACATAAAAAAAATTACTCAAGCAGGAGTGAAGCTATTTTTTTTATTTATTTTTTTCCAATTGAGAATTTTAGGAAAACTTATATTATTATATTTTTAGCCAGCTCTTAAAATTTAGCCAAAGTATTAAAATGATTTTGTGCTTTATTGGCCGATCAGTGTGAGTTACTAATTTAGCTGCCCCATTTGGTATTTCATTTGTCTATTTGGATGTTTGCTCTGCGATCACAATCAAATACGTGGAACAGTTTGAACGAAAATTGGTAGGGACATTCCTTTAGCATATATATATGCAAGTACTGTACATAGTTTTTTGATATTTTTGTACGTTTTAATATGGTGGCAGTTTAAAAGCTTTTTTATTTTATAGCTTTCCTCAAGTGGCTTAAATTTAAAATTCTAAGAAATATATCGATTGACTAGGACGGTTTTTTTTTTAGTTTGGACATATATTATGAGATTAACGCCTTAAACCTCTTGAACAATGGTTATTCTTTATGAATATAATGTAATATTGTATAATATAGTATTCCTTTGTTTTTCATATAGTTAGATCACTAAGAAAAAATATAAATTAAAATCCAAGGATAAATGTAAAGGAAATATAACGACTTGAAATCTAAAGAAAATGTGAATAGCATAATAAAGATAATAATTCGACACCTTAGCTCAGTCGATAGCATGTCTGTTTACTGAGCTCAGGGTCCTGAGTTCGCTTCCTGGCATGGCCAAAATATTGTCATTGGTGAAATGTGGGTTTACCCTTTCATAGTGATAAATTAACGGCTGGGGACTGAATGTTGTGCCTGTCCTAGTATAATATAAATTATAACACGTATGAATCTATGACAGTCCTAGAAGCCGGTAGCGGAGAATATATGGCTTGAATAAAAAAGTGACCTGGACCATAGGCTGGAAACGGTAATGTATGTAAAGTAAATTAACAAAAATAATATGACATAATTATTAACATAATGTACTTAGAATTCTTTGAATGGAGCGAACGAAGTTTACTGTTCACAGAACTACTAATGGTTTTACTTGATATATTTTGTGCATTTATACAAATATTTGTGATCTCGGGTGAGAGATAGGGCAAATGCATTGCATCTACCTCTTTCCCCGTGCGCGCCTACCTAATCAAGGACCAAAATATTAATTAAGCAGGAAATAGCAGGGTTGGTGAACCTATAGACTCGAATTGGATCGTGAGCAAATTTTCTTTGTCACTTGGTATTCACTGCTGTCCAAAATTTTATTTTATTTAACCAAGTAAAATAAAAAGATTTTTTTATGTCATTCATAGATAATATTGTTTGTTATCTTATGGTTGTCAAAAAGTTATTTATTTTGTCTCTTTAAAAACTTTCTAATTTGTAGCAATCAATTCAGAAACCTCTCCTAAATTGGTTTCCTAAAAACGCTTACTATGTTATAATTATCTCTGTAATATAATTATGTTTACTGCGTATAACCCGAACGGGTAGTAAGACGTGGTGCTAAGAATAATAATAATTATTATTATTATGTTTACAGTAAAAATATACAATTATCTATACATACATATTAAGGAGAGTGTATGTACAGTACCTGTGTACGTTCATTTATAACTAGAGAAAGAATTAATGGATTTGGATGCGTTATTTTAAAATTGTTATCGGGAAGGTTTTATGCCAGCCGTCAAAATAATTATATAAAATGGAGTTGATGTTTTTCAAAGACTTTGTCTTAAAACGTGTGATCAATGATTCTTCTATTGACTTATATTTAGTATTTAAATTGAGCACTAAATCCAAAGAGAAATTACAAAATACATTTCAATAATAAATCCAAAGAGAAAGCATATTCAGGTTTGGTGTGTTGTTTTCAATTAAAATGGGGAAAAAATAAAGCAGGACTGTTTGTTCTAGCTGACGGCGAGGAATGGCTGGTCTACGATGATAAAAATAATTATTGAAAACGTCCTTTACAGCCGGATGGTCGTATAGATATCTTAAAATATTTATATTATCTGGAGATCAAATAATGTATTTTCGCTATCTTAAAATTATTAAATTTAATACCGTGCGTCTAATTAAGTTGGCAGTTTTGTGGCATGGCAAAGTGTTGAGAAGGGAAAACACCTTGATCTTGTGCTGGATTTCTATTTAGATTGTAGTAGCTATAGGGATCTGCACTGTTGGTCATGTGTTATTAATTATAGCACCACGTCTTAGTACCCGTTCGGGTTATACGCTTAAGTACTAATTACACTAATGGGCAGGTTGAATTGAGAGAAAGTGAATACCCATTTGCGTGGAGGTAAAGTGTAAAACCATTTAGGAAAAACAACCCCCAGTTCACCCGACCGAGATTAGAAACTCGATCTCCCCGTCATCTGCAGTCTAGATCAACACGAAACTAGCACGTTAGCTAACTACGCCACCGAGACGGGTTTGATACATTAGGCGGTTATTTTAAATATGCTATTTCTTTCTATCACTATCCTTTAAATATTGGTCTATTAGATTACGTTGTTAATAAGCCTTCTGTTAAAAGGTACTAGTGATTAAAAAATAATTAGAAATCTCAAATATGTGCCAATAAATTATGAGCTAGCCAAAAACCAGTAAAACGAAAGTTACGTCTTTTCAAGGATACAATGCTATGGTGTAAAAACAGTAACTTAACCGATAATTGTGAGACTTAAATTCATAACATGCGATCTCAACACACAATATACAATCATAAAGAGAAGAATAGTTTTGAAACATTATTTTGTAATGTTTATAGTTGACTTTCTTAGAGTGTTTTCTATCGCAACAAAACACACTCAAAAGAGAATCCATAAAACTACCCTTATTTTTTATCAGGAAAAAAAATAATCATGTCATCTCAGCCTTTTCCCCCCTTACTCGTCATTCAAGCACGTTTTCTATTAGAGGGAAAGCTTAAGAACGCTATTTCAATTTTCAATATTTATTGATATAATAACTTCCCTTCAGTTTATACTCTCAAAATATAAAATAGTATAAAAATTAGGGAAATGAAGTGAGTGTGATATCGGGAGTAATAACACCTTTAAGAAACTCGACTGGGATTCCAACCCCAGCGCGTAGCCAAGCTAGATGAGCTTAACTTTGAGTCCGCGTGCCCACCGGCGTGGGTTGGTCCGAATACCCGTCATTTGGCCTAAAGTTTAGGCCAAATGACTTTAGGCTAACTGAATTTAGGCCCAATGACTTTAAGGCCAACTGACTTTTAGGCCAACTGACTTTAGGCCAAATGACTTTTAGGCCAAATGACTTTTAGGCCAAATGACTTTTAGGCCAAATGAATTTAGGCCAACTGAATTTTAGGCCAAAAGATTTTAAATAAATGTTCTATGTCTAAGTTTTGTTTGGAAACATTTGCTATGATGTATTGTGTTGTTAATAGAGGGCAGCGTGTGTCCTATTTAGTTAAATAGTATATACTATCGTTTCTAAATACATGAGTCTTCTTTGGTGTAACTATTTACCAAGGTCTAAAGCAGTGGTTATCAAAGTGTGCTGAGCAACCTCCAAGGATGAGCGCGATAGTTGCTAAAGGGGGGCGCAAGATATAAAATGTATTTATATAAAACTGTTTTAATTACCATGATTTTTAATTTTTACTAGGATAATTTCCTAACAAAATGTAACAATATGCAATGGTATACACTAAAGTACACTAAACCAACAACATATTTGTATTCAAATCAAACAACACTGGTAGGGGAGTGGAGGGTAGAGGGGTCGTGGCGCAACTTCCTCACTTGGATGTAAAGAATGTCACAGAGTAAAATGTTTGAGAACCACTGCTCATAATGAATACAGGTCTCTCTGTACTTTAGTTCCTGTGATCAGGTAAGAAGCTAGAGAGCGCTAGTATCTTTTCACAATAACACACACTCCAGTCAACCAGTAGAAGAGTGTGAATAACTAAGGTTTCAGTTTATGGTTTTAACTTTTTATGTACCTTAGTGATTAAAACTAAAGCACCCCAATCACCCTCCCCATATATGGTAGAAAGAGAATATACTTAATAAAGTACAACAAAAATAACTATATTTATAATAAACATACTAGCTAACATTTGTATTTGTTTACGATTCTAAAAGCACTTAAATTTGCTTTGTAATGTTTAATATTTGTAATTCTTTCATCGACCCAGTACGGTTGAGTAATCTAACTTTGGTGACATGAAAACCTCGCCCATAAATGAATTCTTTGTTGCTATCGCATTGTTGTGATACAAAAAGAGGTTATGATGACTAACAATAAGCGTCTTTCAATAGCACATGGAGGTAGAGGGGAAAACTCTTAAAACACTTTTGTCGGCCCCCCACCCATCCGGTATTCGAAGCCCAACCTTCCCATTACTAGCAAACTGGTATCTACCCCAATGTTCTTACGATGTGGGTAGCTCGACTTACCGCCCGGTCTTGGGGAGCATCGGACAGCTCTGTTCAACAATGACTTAGAAAGGCCGTTGGAGAGGGAGGAGAAGGGATGCGTGACGGGGAGGTACACTTTCAAAATTTTGAATTTTTTTTCGGTGACACAGTTTTGTACCGTTTTGTGCCAAAAACAGAAAGTTTTGTACCCTGCCCCCAATCCCCCATTTTGAGTAGTAGCATATCAAAGTACTCAATCTAAGTTACTGCAGGAGTAGCACTTTAGAATTTTGAGCTTTTGTCAATGCCAATGTTTTATAATAGTTTTGTACCGTTTAGTACCACAAACAAAGAGCTTTGTACCCCACCCATTTTGAGTATCAAAATGGCCATTACAAATTAAGAGGTTGTTTATATCTTTAGAATTTTGAGCTTTTTTTATGCCAATGTTTTGTACTAGTTTTGTACCACAAACAAAATGTATTACATCCCCATCCATTTTGAGTATTTAGAATATCAAAGTGGTCACTCAAAGTTAATTCTGGGGTAATAATTTTGAATTTCGGAGTTTTTCTATGCAAACAATTTGCAGTAGTTTTTTACCACAAATAAAAAGTTTTTTACCCCCATCCATTTTGGGTAATTATCACAACAACGTGGTCACTCAATTAGAATAAAAAAATAAAGTGAGAATAACTCCAAATAGCTTAGAGGTGCATCCAAATTTGAAATATTTCTAGGCGAGAAACACTTTGTTATATGGCGTAGGCCTTAAAAGAATTTATTTATTTATTTAAAATCAAGGCGAAGACTACTCATAGCTTCTAGAGTGATCAATTTTACAAAACAAATGTTGAAGGAGGGCCACTCTAAATAGTTTATAATATAAACTAACGGATTTAAAAAAATATAANGACTACTCATAGCTTCTAGAGTGATCAATTTTACAAAACAAATGTTGAAGGAGGGCCACTCTAAATAGTTTATAATATAAACTAACGGATTTAAAAAAATATAAGAGGAAAACCACTGTTTAAAAAATACATAAGCTCAAATATTAATGAAAAACTATTAAATGGCTTTAAACAGAACTCTAGTATTGTAACTATGTAATATATAATTATGACACTCCCATTCCTCCCTATGAAAATGATTTGGATCCGATTTTGAGGTAATATGTTAATTACATTATACTTTATAAATCTCGATTAATCTGACGAGATATTATACGCAAACCAAATTTATGTTACAAAGCGGTACAGAATTATTGAAAAAAATTTAAAATCATAAAGATCGAATTACCCTTTAATTTGGAGTGGCAATTTTAATATGCTAATTACTCGAAATGTTGGGGGTATAAAACTATTTGTTTGTGGTAGAAAACGGTATAAAACTAAAACAAACTGTTGACATAGACAAAAATTCAAAATTTGAAAGTGGTTTTCCAAGTTAAGTGCAACTCGTGACGGGGTCTGCATTACTCTTGCATAGCGCGGGCGGTTATCAGGTGTTTGTCAAACTTGACGTTTGATTTAATCAGGTGAAAAACCACATTGTAGCCAGTTAGGGACAACGTTAAGTAAAACGAGGGTCAGAGACTATTGACAACGCTTTAAATAAACAATGTAATAGATAACGTTACAGCAGAGTGAATCAATAGGCTGGATTTTGTTGCTAATGCTGAGACTGTTGAATATTTGAAAATATATTTTATGTAAAGCAACAATTTACCATACCATAATCTTCTTGTGGGTGAACCACAGTGTTGGCCGTTCAGTATAAGGCGCAATACTCTTCATACTAGGTGAATTTATAAACAACTATTCAAGAAACTAGAAAGACTCGAAGAATATGTTAAGTGTTCATGTAGACCTGCCCCTGGTCTGAACTCGCATCTCTACACGAAAATACTTCCAAGCTCCACTTCCCACTAGGGTTCACTTGCTTATAATAAGTCCTACATCTTGGTTTCAATAACAAATATTTCTACCTATAGTATTTTCACGGAAATGTTCGTCGACTACTCAAACGAGATGATAATTTTAAATAATTTTTTATATTGTCCTAGTATATGTGAGTGGTTTTTATAACTATTTCATTTTATTTTATTTCGTGTTTAAAGGTTACTTCATTGTTGACAAAATTCAAATGTTGTCTAATTGTTTTTAATTTTGGATATATATTTAGTAAAAAAATTATATACATGTTAAATTTGTCATTGATCACATTTATAATATTGATTCAATTAATCATTATAGATGCGATTCATTAATAAATACTATCTAGCTATTAAAAAAATGGTTACACACACCAC